>CAUZXS010001447.1:0-61992 GCA_963585895.1 Sepioteuthis lessoniana | reverse complement strand
GAGTTTTCTCTTTCCTAGACTAGTTTTGTTACCAAGGCTAAAGAACCCAGTCTGCCCTACTATTTACCCATAGCTGGCGGAAGAACAGATAGATTTGTGCCTTTCCTAAGAGTATTTCCTTATGTGAAACAAAAACAGCCTTATTCAGGATTTTAAACTGGTATAGTATGTATAAGGTTTATATATAGTCTTATATAAAAACAAGTTAAGGAGGTCAGCAGATTTTGATGATAAAATAGAAAGATGAGGATTTCTTGATGGAAACGAAAGGATTATTTACTTAATGGCTGTAATGAACTGTACCCTTTGATGCAAGTACAATCAGGTTTATAGACAAGGATCCTTTTTTTTAAATGTATTTTCTACTGGGTGGTCCAAGCTAGAGAAGTGGTTTTCTTTTCCAGGAGTCAAGACCAAATGTATTTAATAAAGTATTTGAGTCTGGGGTAGTAAATAGTAGCGAATCACCAGAAACAGTAGCAGTCTGAGAAATCATTTAGCCATTAGATGCAGAGTGACGAGAAAACTGATCTGTGTTCAAGACATATTGAAATAGTTAGGGTTGTCTACTTACTCAGGCTGGAGAGTGAAGTATCAAACAGCATCTTCCCACCAAGATTACTTGAAAAATGAATGAAAATGACAATATAGTTTTTTTGTTTTTTTTTGTTTGTGGAGCTGACATTTTGACCAAATTTGACAGCCACTTTTTTAAACAAACACAAAATGATAGAAACTGGATTGCTGTAACTACTTTCGCTGACAAATGATTTTTTTCATCCTTGTTGTAGGATTTGTCAGGTCGCATAGGGCAATTAGTCGCGATTGCCAAGAGTAATTAGTCGCGTTAGCTAAGAGCAATCAGTCGTGAAGACAGAAAGCTAAGAATTGCCGCTACTGAGGAACAGGAGATATTTATGGTGCTTTGGAGCATCCCATTGTGCAAAAGTGGGCGATTCTATTGCATGGGTCATGGTTGGCTACTGGTAAGTGAGTGAATGTATTTCATTATATAAAGCAGCTTCAGTTTAGCATGGTAAGAAAGACTGCACTGAGCTACGACCTGCTTTATTTTTGTCTGCCAGCTGGACGCTTTACGGAGGTATGTGTTATTGTTATTCTACACTTGTAGACCAGGCAAATCATTTTCAAAAAATTAAGAAATAGAGAATGTCCTAACAATTAATCATATATAAAAAACCAAATCAACATAACTTGGTCAGCAATTGTGTGTCATATAGCATGAAAACAATAAAGTACTCACTTTTAATTATGATATTCTGTAAAACAACTTTTGCGTAATCCTATGTCACAGTTGGGCCTCCTCGTGATGTTTTTATACATTAACATTGAATTGGTCAACGAGCAGCCTATAGAAAAATGCCTTACATTGAGCTATTGATGCAAATGGGTTTAGGTAGGTAAGAGAAAGGCTTGCTGATTTTTTTACAATTTTTTTTTATTTTGATTTGTTATTGGAAATTTACTTTAAACGTCAAGCTTATTTACGTAATCAGCTCTGTTGATAAATCATATGTGGATTAAAGATTGATTAGAAAAATTAGAACATTGCTCGATTGTGCAAACAAATGATTATTATTAAATAGGAACAGTTACTGCGAACCATGTAATTGTATATGAATGATTAGTATTAGATAGGAATACTTGAAACCATCCAACTGTGTGCAAATTATTTGTATTAGATAGGAATACTTGAAACCATCCAACTGTGTGCAAATTATTTGTATTAGATAGGAATACTTGAAACCATACAACTGTGTGCAAATTATTTGTATTAGAAGAAAAAGTGAAAAGGGTCACCGTTTGTTGGATTATTGTTGTTGGTATAAGCCATAAACAGCTTTCCGGTGAATATATCTAGCAATCTGGCATTTTATTCTGGGAAAAATAAATCTTAGATTTGCCATAAAATACCTAACCAGCATTGGCCATTTTAGTTTGAAGTTTTGTCTACAGGAAGCACCCATCTTATGACTCGGTCTGTAAATGCTGAAAACTGAATATTGACTCAGAACATTGACCTGCCATTTGTAACATGATGCATAGCAGTTTGTTTCTGTTTTTGTTGGCGTCACTCAGACGATCTCTTTGTCATTTTTGGAGTGAAACCCACACAAAAAGACTGAGGGCGAGATCTCCCACGAGACCAGTAGTGGACGAGGGAAGGAAGGTCCCAAGGAAGACAGTGAGTTGACAGAGGAAGACAGAGAGAGGCAGTTGACAAAGCAGGGCAGAAGAGACCAGTTGGCTTGAGATAGCAGTCAAGAGAAGGAGAAGGACACAGTCAACAGAAGTCAGCATGGCTAGTGGCTTTCGAGGATTTTTCGTGCAAAATACATGCCTGCGATAGTCTACAAATGCACGGAGAGCTGCACAACTGGTCTCGTGGGAGATCTCGCCCTCAGTCTTTTTGTGTGGGTTTCACTCCAAAAATGACAAAGAGATCGTCTGAGTGACGCCAACAAAATACATGCCTGCGATAGTCTACAAATGCACGGAGAGCTGCACAGAAAGTATTGCATAGAATTCCCCTTTCTTGCGCTAGGAGCTGATCCAAGCCCATGTTTGTTCGTTCTTTCTTCCACCCTCTTGGTTGTGTTTTGTGTATCTGTAATGAAATGTGTGATACCCCTGGTTGCAAATGAGAAAAAAAACCACTTGATGAATTACTAGCTATGCGTAGTTTGGTTTAATGACTTTGAGATAGTTGGGGGTCGGCGGGCAGGGGTGTTATCACACATTTTTAAGTTTACAAAATTTATTCTTTCCATTGGTATTTAATATGAGTGAGTGTTTTGTTTTGTTTTGTTTTTCATTTAATTCCACAGTTTTGAAATTCTTTTGTTATACTTTCACTTTCACTTTGTATTGTCTTCAGTCAACCCAGCTGTTTATACAAATTTGGAGAAACATTATGATGACCTACTTTAATTAAAGGATGAGAATTTTTTTTTTTCTTTAACCTGATATAAATTTTTGAAAATTGTTTGTTAAATAGTGTTAAATAATGGAGTATTTGGTTCAATATTTTAAAACTGTTGAAAAAACATTCATCCATTCAGTTTGATTGATGTGTAATGACCCAAGAGGTTGTTTGAGAACCTGGCTTTTTTGAACAGAAGTCATGTGATTACATTATTATTGTTAGATATGAATGCTTGAAACTATTTAAATGTTTCAAGTATTGCTATCTAACATTAATAAGTATATTTAATAATTGTCAATTTCTAGCACACAGTTATATGGTTTCTATTAACTAATAATAATAGTAAACAGTTACAGCTTCAAGTAACTATTCTTCATAGCTACCAGTCTAGGAGAAGGAAAACTTAAATATTGCTATCTTCTATCTGGCATTCAATTTTCATGTGGCTTCACAATAACCAGACAGTGAAACCATTAATAGATAAGGAAGAAAGAAGAGTACGAGGTTTTTAAGTTTTATATTTATTGCATATGAGATAGATATACCATCCAGATACAATCCAAAAGATATTTGTTTGAGTCTTTTATAGGAATCATCCATATGTAGTCGTAGACAATGTGGTTTCTGCTGCTTTGGATAAGATTCTTGTCAAACTGTAAAAAATTTATTTTTCTCCCCCCAAAAAAATCATTAAAATTTCTATGCTGATGAAATTTTTATTTGATATTAGTTCTGTTTAAGTTCAAACTGTCTAAATTTTAATATCCTACTCAAAAAACAAGGCCTCCTTATTTGATAGATTTTAACTGATCTTAATCCTAGGGTCATTCAATGAATAAGGGAAAATGTTTTTTAAAAAAAAAGATCTTTTTTTTAAGACTTCTTTTTTTTCTATTAGTCTAAACTCTGCATTGTTTAGAATTGGTTACGGGGAAAAAATATTCATTCTTGCAAAAATATTTATTTTGAGGCTATTCAAAATGGTGGTCAATCAAACAATGTTCCAGGCTTGAACAGAGGTCTGTTGTGAAATTTATTTTGTGGCTTAGAAGTGCAAACTGTAAATTTACAGAAGAATGTATTGTGTGTATACAAAGAATAATCTTTTTAGTAAAAAAAAAAAAAAGAAAAAAAAAAGTTTTTGATTAGGTTAAACATGGGTTTGTCACTATGAGTCCGAGACAAAAAGACAGTCTATAGAGTGAAATCATACAACTCTCCTGTAAAGAAAAAGTTGCAGGTTTAATCATATTTACCCAACCCCTCCGCTCAGGCACGATATGACACAAGGTCAATTTTTAAGCGAAGTTTACCAGGTTTGAATTCAGAGTTTTCCCTCTCCTAGACTAGTTACCTCACCAAGGCTTAAGAAACTAGTCTGCCTTACTATTTACCCATAGCTGGAGGGAGAATAATTGGATTCATACCTTTCCCAAGGGTATTAGTGCTATGTGAAATGCAATCAGTCTCGTCCAGAATTTGAACTCGTGTTGCCTTGTCCATTTCCTATGACGATAACCAGTACACCACAGGCACCTCCACAGTTGCAGGTTTAATGGTCAGTAAAGAAGGTCATACTGACAGTCTTCTGAACCCATAACTTATGATTTCCTTTTTAAAAAGGTGCAATTGTAAACAGAACTTTCTGTTGCCAACTCCTTCAGCAAAATTTACCTTATTTATTGGTTACATTTTATGGCATATCAACCATTGTAGGTTATTTCATGCCAAATCTTCTTTATACATATATATTAAATATATAGGATTTGGTTTGGTTGGGTTTTATGGCATATCAACCAATGCCAAATCTTCTTTATACATATATATTGAATATATAGAATTTGTAAACACATTTTGTTGATAATGTTTTTAAATGAGCCTAAGCTCATTCTTCTGGACACATTTAAATGGTTCTAAGTATTGCTATGTCACTAACAATTCAATTAAATATTAGTCGTTTGTTTACACACAGTTAAATGATCAAACAGTTCTTTTTAGCATGCCATTTGTTTACTCTCAGTTTAAATGTCAAACAGTTCTATTTGACCCATAAATACGACCCTATCAAGTGCTACCACGCCAGGCCACAGTGGATCTAGGAGTAATAGTCTTTCGATGGCTGGGGGTACTCTGCATTCCCCAAAGCACAAACATTACTAGAGCCTCAACATCAAGTTGTTTAGTGTCATATTCAGGACACTTTTTTTGGGGGGGGTCTTACTCATCTGCCAAGTTGCAGTCAGTGTATTCTCCAGCCTCAGTCGACTGGTCTCCTTATTTATTGAATGACCCTCATATTATACATTCTGATAATAACAGATTGTTCTTTTTAGTTTTTTCTTTTTTTGTCCAACAGGTGGATTAACTCTTTTCAATTAGTAGTGTTATTCTATTATTGGTATATAATTTAGTATTTTTCTCAATTCCATATCTGACGGATTATACTTATCTTTAAGCTGGGATTAGCCTTTCTGGGTTGTTTTTGGATCAGCAAGTTTTCGTTGAAAGGAATTGTTGTAGGTGACTCACCTATGACCAGAATAATGGACTCACCCAAAGGGTATAATAATCAAGAACTAAGCTGGTAGGGAGAGCAGCAGCTGTAATAAACACCTTGCCTGACTTTGTGTACATTGGACCAAGGAAACCCTCCTCAGAGATTTGGATACATTTGTGCGGACTTCATATCTCCATGTTGAAATATGAGATGCCACACAAATGTATCCAAGTCTCTGAGGAGTGTTTCCTTGGTTCAATTTATTGACCCTTAATAATCGGTCATAACAGGAAAGAAAAGAGAACCAAATCTATTGAAGAAAATTCAAACAATACATTCGCTTTTTATTTTTTATGTTTTTGTGCCATCCATTGGTAAAAGGAAAACTTTTTAGCCTCATTTGGAAATCTCTGGGGATTATATATACTCCCCTTTCATGAGTCTTTTTATGCACAGACATATGAGTAATTTTATAAATAAGGAGATTTTTTTTTTTTTTCAAAAAAGCAAAAAACTTTTTTTCATAAATTTAAATGCTGTATTATTTGGAATTGGTTTATTGCAAGAATTATTTCAGTCTCTTGGAAATATTTTTCTATTCAAAATGTCAGCAAGAATGTGTGATGTGTATTTTGGTTGAGAGAAGAGTTACAATTGTGAGGACTGTAGAATAAACAAAAGAACTGTAGAAGGCAACAACACACAACAACAACAATAATAATAATAGCAGCAGCTCGCCCACCAGAAGGTGGCCCAGCCGAGGGGCAAATTGCTGTCTGGCATTTGAGCTGGACGGTTGATGCTCCATGTCAGACTTGAGGCCGAAAGGCTCCGGTCTCGGCTGGGCCACCTTCTGGTGGGCAAGCTGAGGCCAGGGCCTTTCTGAATGAATAGGAATTTCTGTGGGTACAGCACAAAATTATCCATGATGACTTTGCATTTTCTAAGTTCGTCATTGGGTTTCATCAGGACTGTTAGGCCTTCTGCTGTAGCAGGAACTGTGAAAACCATCAGTCAGTTTGGTTGATAACAGCTGCCACATCCTCCTTACAGCCAAAATTGGGTTTCCACTTGTTTTGTCCACTTGTAGAATTTCACACATGGAACAAAGATTCCAAGCAAATAAGAAGTGAAAATCACTAAACAAATGGCTAAAAATAAATCCAAAGATTTCCGTTCTCAAGGAATACTAAAGCTTGTTTTACAACAGGAGAAAAATGTTTTAAATAAAGGAAATTATATTGTTATTTTACAAAATTCACCTAATTTATTGAATGTCCCTCATCACTCTGGCGAAAGAACTTACAGCTGCCACTCGCATAATGCAAAGCTCTTTGAATAAATTGAGCACTTTGGTATCCTGTAAGGCAAAAATGTAAACAAATGAAAGCTACTACATAATGCCTTATAATTCCCAAGCTGACGAGGTTTGCTTGCTGGCTGAGGGGTACGATACTAAGTGTAACATAAAGTTGGGCGGGTTTCAATCCTAGCTTCAAGAGTCCTACATGTCTAACCACACTGAAGAGTTCTGATACAACGAAACAGTCTGTCTGTGGATGACAGTATAAATGAATAAATATATATATATATATATATATATATATATAAGTGAGAGAGAAAATTGATATACAAGGTAATCTAACCAGAAGGAGAGATTTATTGAGAAATAAAGTTGATGCTACAATGTTTTGATTCTCCTGATGATGGCTCATTAGAACCGAAACGTTATAGCGTTGACTTTATTTAGATTACCTTGTTTATCAATTTTTCTTAATATTGTCGGATTCAACTCCATTATTTACTTCCATATATATATATATATATATATATATATGTTTGGTTAACCAGACATTGGCAAAGTGTTTGCCAATGGTCCGAGAGACCTGGGTTCAATCCCAGGTCGAGTCATACCAAAGACTTTAAAAATGGTACTTGATACCTCCTTGCTTAACACTCAGCATTATAAGGTACATATCAAGGGTAAAGTGGAGAAATCCAGGGAAAGGAGTAGCGCCCTCCCCTACACCTTGGTGTTGTAGCTATTGAAAAGGGAGCCTTCGGGTCACTCTCGACTGTGGTCGCTAACTTTACTTTTTATATATATAAAATTTTCTCAACTCCTCATGCCAGTCTCGTTACTATAATTTTTATGTACTGTAATTAGTTTTGTGTATAATAGGAATTGACTAACTGTAGTCGAGGCTGACCTGAAGGCTCTTTTTTTAATAGTTACTACACTGAGGTGTAGTGTAGGGTGCTACTCCTTTCCCTGGATTGCTCCAGTTTATCTTTGATACATACCTTATATTGCTGAGTGTTAAGCAAGAAGGTATCAAGTACCATTTTTTTTTTTTAAGTCTTTGGTATGACTCAACCTGGCATTGAACCCCAGTTTCCCAGGTCATTGACAAACACTTTTGCCACAACACCAAATCCCTAACATACAGTTATGTAATTTTGGAAAGAAACAATTCTCGTGTATCATGAGTTATTTTATTTTTAGCTGCTAAATCTAGCGTATGTTCCATTTTTTTTTATCTGGTTTGTATTCACTAAAAATAATGATTGATTTAGTTTATATAATGTTTCAAATTACTTTTATCAAATTGGAATAGATTCCTGAAACCATATAATTGCTAGAAAAATCAAATTACTGACTTAGACATTAAATATCCCAACAAGCAAACCGCCCAGTCAGCTGGGGCTGTAGAATACACTGATTGTATCTCTGTAGAGAGGTAAGACCCTCCTTCTAAATGAGTGTCCTGTATATGACGCTAAACTGAGTGCAAACAAATAATGGGGGATTGTCCTAGTGGTGTAATGGTTAAAGCGATGGACTGCGGAATCTTAGTACGCGAGTTCGTACTCCAGTCGCGCTATTACGTTCACTTTCAGGCAAATACCCTTGGAAAAGGTATGAACCCCCCTTATCCTCCCAACTATGGGTTAAATAGTACCAATACTGTTCTTCTAGAAGAATGGCTTTGGCATTAAATAACCTACAAAGAGTTGATATGCCATTAAACAAAGAAACCCAAACCCAAACAAATGACTTTTGCCAAATTGAATTGTTTGAAATAGAACTGTTTGATCATTTAACGACTGTATGTAAGCAAATGACTGATATCTAATTGAATCGGTAGTGATACATAACCATACTTGAAACCATTTAACTGTGTGTAAATGAATGAGTAATGTTGAATAGAATTATTAGTGTTGAATAGCAATACTTGAAACTCTTTAACTGTGTGCCTAAATTGAATTATTGGTATTACATAATAATACTTGAAACTATTTAACTGTGTGCCAAAAAAAAAATAAGCCCAGTCTTGTCTAAAAATGTTATCAACAAAATGTTTAAAAAATTATATATTTAATATGTACGAATAAAGAGGATTTGGCATTAAATAACCTACAATGGTTGATATGCCATAAAACCCAACCAAACCAAATCCTATATATTTAATATATATGTATAAAGAGGGTTTGGCATTAAATTACCTACAATGGTTGATATGCCATAAAACCAAACCAAACCAAATCATATATATTTAATATATATGTATAAAGAGGATTTGGCATTAAATAACATAGAGTGGTTGATCTGCCATAAAACCCAACCAAACTAAATCATATATATTTAATATATATGTATAAAGAGGATTTGGTTTTAATTAACCTACAATGGTTGATATGCCATAAAACCCAACCAAACCAAATCCTATATATTTAATATACATGTATAAAGAGGATTTGGCATTAAATAACCTACAATGGTTGATATGCCATAAAACCCAATAAACCAACAAGCAGACTTTGAATTTTGTTCTTTCTTAGATTATGAAGTAAAAAAAACTGATAATAAACATGTTGATTTAATGAATCACCAACTAAGAATTTGTTTTGATGCCAAAAAAACAAAAAAACAAATGCAGTAGAAAAGATGATTGCCATTAAAAATTCCATCTGATATGAATATTTCAGTATCTAACCATCTTCTTGCATTCTTGTTAGTTTCTCTCAATGTGACTTCTCTCCTACATAAAGGCTTTCTATTTTCCCTGCTTTTCTTCAAGATTGTGCCATCTTCATTGGCCTAGTTGGTAGAGTGTTTGCCAATGATCCAGGAGACCGGTGTTCAATCCCAGGTCAGGTCATACCAAAGGCTTTAAAAGTGGTACTTGATACCTCCTTGCTTAACACTCAGCATTACAAGGTATGCATCAAGGGTAAAGTGGAGTAATCCAGGGAAAGGAGTAGTGCACCTCAGTGTAGTAGCTATTGAAAGGGGAGCCTTTGGGTCGCCCTCGACTACGGTTGCTGACTTTACTTACTTTACCAAATGGCAAGCCTCTTAAATTAGTAGACCAATTTATATACCTCAGTAGCAATATCTCATCTACTGAGAACAATGTCAACTTAGGCCTGGGTAATGGTGTAGACTGCTATTGACAGGTTAACAGTCATATGGGAATCTAATCTCTCTGATAAAATGGGAATTCTTCTCAGCTGCAGCTGTGTCAGTTTCACCACTGAACTTTAACAAATCCCCTGGAGAGATAACAATTACTGTATGGCCACTTACCTCCCATCTCACCATCTAAGTAAGACATGCAAGACATTCTTATGAAAAAAGGATAAACTCATAAGTAACATTCTCCTACGGACTCCTACATATGCATGCACCAGTGTTGGCCAACCAGCAAAAACTTAGATTCATCAGTTCTGTGCTGATACTGTCTAGAGGACTTGCCAAGAGCAATGACTGATAGGGGTTGATGGCAACAAAGAGTCAAAGGACTCCATGCTGTCAGCAAGACTTGATGATGATTTCCACTGTGCAAAGGAGAATTTTTCAGCTTTAAATAATCCACAAAGGGTTGACATGCCATAAATTCAACCGACCTACCACCCATCAACTTTTTAGCTGATCGTTTTTTCTTTTAATGGTTTTAAAGTATCAAGTACTACCTGTTTAAAATAATTGTGTACTTTATTAGTACTTTGGCTCTTAAAACATTGATATTGCAACTAAGTATGAAGTGTTTAGCTGTTTAAAATGATTGTGAAGATATATTATTGTACAGTATGTAACAGTAAAACTGCCTTTGGTTAATATGCTTTACAACTTAATAACACACCAGCCAATTAGTGTCTGTCTGTCCTCAAATCATTCTTTTGAAAAATTGTTTGAACTCTGATTATTTACTTGCTCAGTCGGCTGGGGCTGTAGAATACATCGACTGCTTCTCTGCAGAGGGGTAAGACCACTAAACCATCTGATGGTGAGGTTTCAGCAATGCTGGAGCTTTGGGGAATGTGGAGTACCCCTTCATTGCCATCGCTCCCAGGTCCACTCTGGCCCAGAGTGGTAGCACCTGATAAGGGTCCTATCTATGGGTTAAATAGAACAAAACCGTGCTTCTTTCACAATACTGATTTTTGCATTTAAACTGCGTATTTATGCTAAACTGAATTGTTTAAAATAGAACTGTTTTGACATTGGAACTGCGTACTAGTGCTGAACTGAATTGCTCGAAATAGAACTGTTTTTGACGTCTAACCTGTGTACTTATGCTGAACTGAATTATCTGAAATAAAACTGACATTTAAATCTGTGTATTGCCCAGTCAGCTGGGGCTGTAGAATACACTGACTGCTTCTCTGCAGAGGGGTAAGACCCCCCTCCAACGAGTGTCCTGGATAAGACACTAAACAATCTGATGGTGAGGTTCCAGCAGTGCTGGAGCTTTGGGGAATGTGGAGTACCCCTTCATTGCCATTGCTCCCAGATCCACTCTGGCCCGGAGTGGTAGCACCTGATAGGGCCCTATCTATGGGTTAAATAGAACTAACAGCATACTTATGCTAAAATGAATTGAGTAAACTGAATAGCTTGAAATAGAAACGTTTTTGACAATCAAACCGTACTTACACTTAAACTGCGTGCTTATGCTTAACTGAATTATTTCAAATAGAACTGTTTTTCGACATTAAAACTGTATTTACACTTAACTGAATTATTACATATAACTGCTTGAATAGTTTGAAATGGAAATTTTTTGACAATTAAACTGTGTACTTATGCTAAACTGAACTGTTTTAAATAGAACAGATTATTTACATAAAAATGGATTTGGTGTTAAATAACCTACAAAGGTTGATATGCCATAAAACCCAACCAAACCAAACCAAACCATCTGATTATTTACGTAGGCTTTTGAAATTTATAATCACTGACCAGAATGACAGTTTGTGTTTTTGCACACTCTGGTTACATCTTTATTCTTCAATTGTCCAACTGTTCTTGTTTAGCATGGCTTTATTAGTTTTTAGAAAAAATCCAGCCCTGGCAAGAATAAACTAACAATTCCTTACTCGTTAAAATGCCCATATATATATATATATATATATATATATATATATATATATAAATGCCATGGAATTTAGACTACAACCCCTGGGTTTCATGGAGGTTTTTTACAAAACAACAAAATAGCTCTATCCTAGATATTGTACACTCTCCATATTATATTGCACTTGGTTCGATACAAACTCACAAAGTGATTTAGTGACAACCAACACTGTTATAATATATATATATATATATATATATACATATTAGTAAGTAAGTTACTGACGGTAGTCAAGGGTGACCCGAAGGCTCCCTTTTCAACAGCTACTACACCGATGAGTAGAGGAGGGCGCTACTCCTTACCTTGGATTGCTCCACTTTACCCTTGATACATACCTTATAATGCTGAGTGTTAAGCAAGGAGGTATCAAGTGCCATTTTTTTAAGTCTTTGGTATGACTCGACCTGGGATTGAACTCCGGTCTCCTGGATCATTGGCAAACACTCTACCCACTAGACCAATGAGCCGATGATAAAACAATCACTGTTTCGAAAAACCAACACGATTTAATCTAAATTATAGATATCATACAAAATATAGAAATAGTTTTGTCTTTATTTTGAAGATGAGCTGAAAACATTTATCTTAAATCTGATATTTTCTTGTTAGTGTGATAATGCTGGTTTTTGTTGGCTATTATTGATTTTTAATTGTTTGGTTTTACTTCAATAAATATAAACAAATATCCTATCAATATTTCTTAAAAAAGAAATTCAATCACCAAAAGAAATAAGTGTAATTTTATTCTTTTATTGTTTAATTCAAATGATGAAAAATTATCAATGAAAGCCAAGCGAGATGGGCAGAGCTTGTATCTAAGCTATTTTACTCTTCAATTATATGAGGCGCATACAATAAGTTTCCAGACTTCTATCGTGTAGGCACTTTTATTGATAGTACACACATGAAGCTCTGTTTTATTTATCTATTGGTCAATTAATAATTTAATAATTTACTACTCTTGGAACCATTTAACTGTGCGCAAACAAATGAACTCTAACTCATTTAAAAATAAAGTTGCCAACAAAGTATGAGGATCATTAAATAAGTTTCCAGACTTTTTTCGTATGGGCACTTTTATTGATAGTACACACATGAAACTCTAGTCCCCTTCGAAGTAATCTCCTCCGGCTGCAATGCACTTGTTGTACTGTTCCAACAACTTCTGGAAGGACCCATGGAAGTCCTCTTGTGTGACCGTGTCAATGACCTTCGCCACAGCCTCTTTCATCTCCTCAATTGTCTCATAACAACAGCCTCTGAGCTTAGGGAATAACCAAAAGTCACAGGGAGCAAGGTCTGGACTCTAGAGAGGCTGAGGAACTGTCTTGATGCCAATCTTGGTCAAATGGTCTGTGACAAGGATGTAGTTGTGGACTGGTGCATTGTCCTGCTGGAAATGCCACTGACCCAATTTGAAGAGTGCTGGACTTTTCCGATGGAATCTCTTCCTGAACTCCCTTAAAACCTCAACATAGTAACCCTAACCCTAAGCCTTTGGTCAATCAACTGTGGTGTATTGACTTCCTTACTCCTCCCACACCTCTCATCATCCCTCACAGACTCCCTGGCTTCCTTGAATCTCTTATGCCACTCAAAAACTGATGCTCAATTCATGTAAGCTGGTCGAAAAGCAGTCTGAAGCATTCCATATGTTTCTGTGGCATTTTTTCCAAGTTTAAAACAGAATTTTATTGCATTTTTGAAATTCACTAGCTGTGACAATCAGGTTTTAGTAGGGTGTATTCGAATTCCTGCTGTAGCTGTTCATTTGAAGCTGAAATCATAAAAATTGGTCAGTCATCTCATAAGATGTATAGCAATAACATACTGAATTTTCAAGAGTCTACAACAATTTTAAATGCCCATATGAAAAAAAGTCTGGAAACTTATCGTATGCACCTCGTACCTTTAAATAAGTTTCACAGTTTAATATCCTATACAAACCTCATTTCATTCAGATGATTTCTTTCAGTTCTATCACAAAGATTGACTCCTGTTTTGACCCTTTTGTTTTTCATTAATTTTGTGGTACATTTTTGATTTTCAAAGCCGGAGATTGCTTTCAGTTTTCTATCCTGATGTCTTTCATGGTCTGCCAATATAATTACCTTTTTAACCACCTCAATTCTTTTATTTTTGCATCAAATTTTAGATACAACTGACTGTGAACAATCAATGTCTTTCAATAAACTCCACTGAGGATTTTCTTTCTTGAATGAATTTTACAATCCTTTTGATTGTTTCAATTGACAGTTCTTGAATCGGAGTCATGTTTCCTTTCTGTTAGGTATGCCCAACGGCTGTCTTACTATAGACTGATTTGCATATCTAGGTTTCTGCTAGTATTTATTTAAAGAATGCAAAAAGATCATTCCACAATTTTGATGCCAATCCACATATGGAGTCATTTTTAGATATTGTGGAATAATGAATTAATTCCAATGACACTATCCCTATTGCAAAACATGTAAATCTGATTTCCTCTTCTGTCTTTTCTTTTTTCTCGTAAAATGAGAGTTCATTCCAAATCCCCTCCCCCCATTCGTACATGTAGTTAAATTTGGAGATCAATTAAAAGATTCTATCTTGGTAATCAGTTGGAGTATTTTGTATCATGTTATCTTTTAATATTCTTGCCATTCCTTTTGCGTTAATTAAAATCCATCAAATAAGAATCCTAAGGCAATCATTCCAATGATTCTAGTTTTGGAAGGAGATGTTTTCATTTTGGAGAAGAATTAAATACCAAATTAGGAATTTGAATGCTGATTTTCAAAGCTGGCATCTCCTCCTCACTTGAATGTTAGTGTGACACAATAACGATAATGATAATAAATCTGCTTTGATTTCCATAACTCTCCTATAAACGTAGCTATATTCTTTGACGGAACAAAACAGTGTTTCTCAACTTTTTCTTTGTTTTGGCCCATTTCAGGCCTACAAAAAAGCACAAATATACCTTTTCCAGTTCAAAATGGAAATAGTTCAGTTCAAAATGGAAAAATTATTATAAGTATAAATATAAAAAATATTTTATAAATTATTTTAGCAATAAAATTGTTAACATTTTATAATATAAAAAAAAATTCTTCAAGTCATTTATTAGAACACAACATCTTCTAATGCTACAACTGCAGGAATTTTAGATTGAATTCCAGCCATGAAACGATTGCATACTTCTGGTGTAACCCTTCCCAATTCTTCCTCAATTAATGAAGTCAAAGCTCTTGCCCTTTGTTCAGTAATTGACAAGCCATATCTTCTCTCCATTGCAAGAATACTCACAATTTTAGCAGCCAATTCCTGCTTGATGTAAGCTTTGATTAAAGACCATACTTGTTCAATCGGATTAAACATTGGACTGTATGGTCCCAACCTAAGCTCTTCACATCCTAGAAATTCTTCTTCACTAAAAACTTCTTCAATGTTTGAGTGACATGGGGCATTGTCAACAACCATCACAACTGGACCCCCATATTGTCTCTTTGCAGCTTTTTTATATTTATACTTATAATAATCTTCCATTTTGAACTGAACTACTCCCATTTTGAACTGGAAAAGGTACAGAAATTCCATGTAACAAGAAATATAGTTTATTAAATAGAACAAAATGTAGAAGAAAATATAGAAGATTATATAATTACTTGTGTAATATAATAGCCGAGGGATTTCGGTTCATGCCTTTGAGTTTAGTTAGGCTGAGAACCTTTCGGCTCAGCACATGGGTTAGTTAGGTGCAACATTGAGGAGGTGTCTCTCAGAGATGTCACAATAGTCCTAGACGAAAGGGGGTGACAGGGTGCTGGTGACGTCATGCACCGGAAGTGTGCAGAGGTTGGTGAGAATCTGAAGAAAGTTAGGGAGTTGAAAACTAGACGCTGAACGAGGAGGTTCGACTTTTGGGGCTCGCTGAGGCGAGACGAATTTGCGTGCCATGGATGCCGCACGGGATAGGGGCCAGATGAAGAAGCCAGCATAAAAAGATTGTGTCTCTCTCCTTATGTCGAAACCTTTAACTCAAAAGTAATAAAAAGGTTTCGTACCTGAACAAGAAGTCGTTAAGTGTTTTCGAATTTCGAGATTCCTATGTTCTATCGTTATGAACATTATGTCTATTTCACACATGGCGTTAATTGTGGCTATGTAACACTAGAATACACCTGTTAATAATGACTGTTGAATTTTTATATAATTCTAACAAGTGAAGACTCTCTCGCTTTCTCGTTGCTGTCAATGTAGACTCAAAAGATACATAGCCAAGCATGTGGTAAAAGAAATGAGTTAGAGAGAGTTACTTACGTCTTGCAGGCTTCTGATATTTATGGTCAGAATTGAGAGTGGGAGGGGTGAGAGGTGATTACAACCTCATTCGTGGTTCAGTCTAAATTGTGTTATCAAGGAGACCAGACCGTTATTTTTTTCTACTCCAGAATTTTAGATAATTCTGTTACCAGACCTTGATGGGCGGGTCGCTTAAAGAGCAATTCTTTTTTGCAACCCCGATTGCTGCCTGCACTTTGAGTATTGCCCTTTTACTATTTTTTTTTTTCTCAAGCAGATGAACTCAAACTGATGAAACTGTTTTGTTTTGATGTCAGCTTACTTCACCCCCTCCCGACAACTTGTCTGCTTTCTTTTCCTTTCTCTTTTGATATGGCAAACCACAAATCACATGGTTCGTTCGTTCTTTCTTTTTCACTATAATTTTTTCTTTCTTTAAAGATTACAACAAAAAATATCAGATCTCACCTTTTTTCCTTTCTTCCTTTCCAAGTCAGCCTGCTGTTCTGACAACTTGTCTGCTTTCTTTTCTTTTCTCTTTCAATGTGACAAGCTACAAATCACATGATTCATTCTTTCTTTCTTTCTTTCTTTAAATATTATGTATACAGACAAATAGATGTACACACAGAACGCCACGCTTGTGTTTTATATTATTAAGCGATAATATAAATACTTTCTGAATTATTTGCCTTTTTAAACCAGTTTAAATATTTATAATTTTATGTCACTGAAAAGAAAAAAATCAAACTAAAAACATAAAAATTTTAGAAAATTTTCAAACCCACTTTGAGAATCACTGGTACAGAAACCCAACCGTTTTTTTTTCTCTCTCTTTATAATGATTAAAATAATATCTCCAGGGTCTTGGTTCTGAAGTTAGTCGTTGATAAGTTTGAGAAATGGTAGATTCTAAATATTTGTACCCAGCCTAACTCTATAAAACTGTAGTTTGGGTGGGTAGGGGCCATCAAGTAAATGTAACCATATAAGTTTTATCTCTCGTCTATTTATCACTAATCTCCATTTTTGTTCCTTAAATATGCCACACCTACTTCACTTTTTCTTTTCTCTCTTTAAATACAAATTGTAAGTTTCAATGTAAGTAAGGTTGGTGACGTTAGTCAAGGGCAATCCGAAGGTTCCCTTTTCAATAGCTACAACACTAAGGTGTAGGGAAGAGTGCTACTCCTTTTCTTGGATTGCTCCACTTTACCCTTGATACATACCTTATAATGTTGAGTGTTAAGCAAGGAGATATCAAGTACCGTTTTTTTTACTCTTTGGTATGACTCAATCTGGGATTGAACCCCGGTCTCTCGGGCCATTGGTGAACACTATTCACTTTTCTTCCTTTTAGGTGGTAACCCACATTTCACTTGCAGGCAAAACAATGCTATTTAAGTGGGCTAAATGAGGAGAAAACTCTTCACTGGTCTTCTACCCCCTCCCACCCTTCTTTCCTGTGTCTATTTTGAATTATTTTATCCATTTGATCTGAAGAAGTCCTGTTATTTTTTTGGTGTTATTGATTTATATGAAAACCCATAACAGGATGGAAATGAATTTATAATCCTAATGTGACCGGTTTTTGTTTTTTCTTAAAGAAATTATAAATTTTCCTGACATCACAGAGTAATATGTTCACTGTTGAATGTTTTTTTTTTTGTCCTGATGGAATTACTCCCAACTCCGGTTTAACTGGACCGAATAATACTATATATATATATATATATATACTATGATGCTTTTGGCTAGAGAATTAGGGATAAAGATTCCCATCCTTCTTTCATAATTTTGGTAACTGAAATGATTTTAGCTATGCTACATGACATAGCAAGTTCCTGGCAATGAGAGACAAATCTTAATGTGATTCTGAATGAAAAGTTAGTCATTTGCTTTATTGAATTAAAAGTACATGGGTTATTTGGTATTTATGGAGAATTTTTGCCTAAGGAGTTGGCAATAAGAAGTAAGGTTTATAATTGCACCCTTTCAAAGAAATCAATAGGGATGTCTTTTCATGTCCCAGAATAAATGTGTCAGTATTGATAGTTTTACGATCTGATTTATGGGATATCTAGGTTGAGGGGGATTTTTTTTTTCTTTGTGATAGGTCAATGCACGCAATGCCGACATTTCGAGTGTCCCAGAAATTTGTGCTTGGTCCCGCAGTGCTGCCTCAAATGCCTCAGCATGGTTGATGTTTTCCTCAAGGGTCTTTAATGAACTGGCTTTTGCTAATAAATCTGCTTGGAGAGTGTCATTTGCTGTGCCTTTGATCAGCTGATCTTTGATATAGATATTAGATAGGTTGTGATTGCAAATGGGACATGTGAAATCACAATCCTGTGCTGTACCTCTGAGGCGGACAACGAATTGCTGGGCCAATTCATCTGGTCCTTGAGAAATTGAGGCAAAAGCTAATCTATGAACCATGGGATTTGATTTTTGTGTGACTAATACCTCCAGCATGTCCATGAGTCTATTTGGTTCCTCAGAGAAAAATTTGGGGTATTTATTTATAATTGATGTTTGGACAGCCTCATCGGCGCAGTTGTATAACTGGATGTTGGTCTGTGCAGGGGGCATGTTTGTGTTGTATTTTGACCTTCGACCCGGCCAAAAATGCCATTCCAAGGTGATGCACCGGAAGGAAGTGACACATTTTAATGGCAGTTATGAGAGGAAATCGTGTGGGCAGAAATTGGCTGATGAAATGGGACGAGGTAAAAAAAAATTCCCATGGTACACTCATAGACTGATGCACCAGAAGAGAGTGATCTGTGAACTGCATGACAGTTATTTCCGCTTAATGACGATCAAACATGCGATTCCGAAGATCAAGTAGGCGACTGAGTGGGCGTTGAACTATTATATAACTCAGTCAAGTCAAGGGAGTTCCAGTTAGAGATCGGACAGAGTTATAGATGAGATGTGGTAAGGAAAGCCACATCAGGCCTTGGGGCCCTGATGAGTTAGGGTTCGGAGAAGTTGTTGATAAGATGCAGTAAAGAAAGCCATCACCCAGCAGAGTGGGCCTCCGGTTGAGCATCAGGAGAACGATAAAGACACAACGTTGACGGCCATAAGAGTGGGGGTCAATATATTGTAGTTCTGTTTGGTCTCCAGCTCCCTCTCACAGTAAACCCCCACACAACCCTTTCGAACCCTTACAAATAAAGTGAGAGGTACAAATATTTTTCTAAAGAAGTCTTCCTGTGTCTTTATTATTGTGTCGTTATGATGCTGTAGATGACAATATAACATTTGTCCTTTGCACAAACACCTCCCAGTCAATTCTGAACTTCCGAAATTGTTGTGATATCATCTGAATGGACCTGGGGAAGTTTGACTGCAGGGGCCTTCATGTAGCTTTCTGATGTTAGTAAGTTGGTAAGTAGCTCTTGCTAATCATCGGATCCTGTTTGCAGCACCATGATGAATATTGGTTAGCTTGAAAGCGGTCTGACACACAAGTAGAATGATTCCCATTGCCATTTACTTAATGAATATATGGGTGAATTGACACCACTCATGAAAATGTGTAGGGCAGGTCATCCTGGCACCACAGAATAACCCACCTGCTGCATTAGGTGCTCTCCTATAAATTAGGTAAGCTTAGCTGGCTTGCCTTTACCAAGAAGATTCAAGAAGGCAGCCATGTGAGTCATTTGACTTCTACAATAGGGATGAGTCTTTTCATGTCCCAGAATAAATGTGTCAGTATGACCTTCTTTATTGTCTGTTGCAACCGCAACTTTTTCTTTATTTACACTTCATGGACTAACTTTTTGATTTGCACTCATCGTAGCAAACCCATTTTTTTTTTTTTTTAATGAATATCCCCCTTATTTATTGAATGATCCTTGGACTTTATTTAATGGCATATATATATATATATATATATATATATCTTAGTCAAAGGCAACTTAAAGGCTCCCTTTTCAATAGGAGATGTAGGAGAAGGCGCTACTTCATTCCCAGGATTGCCCCACTTTACCCTTGATCATCACTTTATAGTGCTAAGCAAGGCAGCATCAAGTACCATTTTTTGAGTCTTTGGTATGACTCAACCTGGGATTGAACCCCAGTCTCCCAGACCATTGGTGAACACTACTCATTAGGCCAATGGCCCAGTTATGAATATATATATATATATATATATATATATATATATAAGTAAAAAAAGGTAGATTAAACTCTCAAGCTTTAGTAGGGTGACCAATCTTGGAGAAGGAAAACCTAAAACCTGGGGAATGTTGCTCAGGAGATATTGGTGCACCATTCTTCTCTTATCAGCTCATCCTAAAAGCATGTGGTTGGTTCTTGTTGTAATTTAAAAGGTTACTGAATGAGAAATAACCAAAATGGAATTTGGAAATGAAATGGAAATCTTCATAACATTAACAAAATATAGTACTCGCCAGTTGTATGAACATGGTAACTCACTGCTCATGGTTAATTACTTAGTCGGCATATTAACACCCTCTTACAATAGTGTCCGACGTATTTATGAGGAATGGGACATACCCATTAACGTTCATAAGTACAGCATATAAGTTTTACACAAGCCTTCACCACTATAAACAAATCACTTTGTGCCCGTGGTGTAATGGTTATCATCGCAGGATGTGGACTCGGCAACACGAGTTCAAATCCTGGACGAGACTGATTGCATTTCACATCGCACTAATAACCTTGGGAAAGGTATGAATCCAAATATTCTCCCTCCAGCTATGGGTAAATAGTAGGACAGACTAGGTTCTTCAGCCTTTGTTAGGCGACTAGTCTAGGAGAAGGAAAACTCTGAATTCAAACCTGTTAAACTTCGCTTAAAAATTGACCTTGTGTCATATCCTGCCCGAGCGGAGGGGTTGGGTAAATAGGATAAACAAATCACTTTTGTAGGTTGTCTAACAGTTCATATTTTGGTTTGGTTTTATGGCATATCAACCATTGTAGGTTATTTAATGCCGAATCCATTTTTAAACTTATAAACAGTTCTATATCAAACAATTCAGCTTACCACAACCACACTATTTAGTTCTATTTAACCCGTAAGTAGCACCTGATAGGGTGCTACATAGAATGAACCTGTGAACAATAGCAATAAAGGGGTATTCCCCATTCCTTAAAGCTCCAGCATTACTGGAACCTTACCATCAGATTGTTTAGTGTCGTGTTTTAGACACTCGTTGAGGTAGTCTTAATCCTCTGCAAAGATGCAGTTGGTGTATTGTGCAGCCCCAGCCAAGTAGGCCACCAATGGTTCATATTTTTAATCAAACTGTTGAGCCCTCATGCTGAGATTGATAGGAGAGTCCATCATATGTAATATATATATATATATATATATATATATATATATATATATATATAAACACTAGTTTTTAAGTAATAATCACTGAAGACCAAGGTGCATAACATTTTGTTTATCTGGGGTACTAGATTCACTTAAATCTTATCTCAGCACTTTAGTTCAGGGCAACTTTTAGACTTCATTTGATAAGATCTTACCATCACAGATTGCTCAAGAGGATTCTTATTTGCGCGCACACATACACTAATAAGAATAATATATATATATATATAATGTGTGTGTGTGTGTGTGTGTGTGTATTTGGGTAGCATTTCTTCATTCATGCATATCTCATTAAACAATATAGACATCTTTTGTCTACATGTTTTTGTATCTGCTCTTTCGAGTTGCTGCATTGATTTTATGGTATCCAGTGGAAATTGATAGATAAAACTCCATTAACTAATTGGTACCCTGGTACTTGTAGAAGTCAAATGATTCGCCTTCTAACATGGCTGCCTTCTTGAATCTTTTTGGTAAAGGCAAGCCAGCTAAACTGACCTCATTTTATAGGAGAGCACCTAATGCAGCAGGTGGGTTGTTCTGTGGTGCCAGGATGACCTGCCCTACACATTTGCATGAGTAGTGTCTATTCACCCATATATTCATCCAGTAAATGGCAATGGGAATCATTCTACTTGTGTGTCAGACTGCTTTCAAGCTAACCAATATTCATCATGGTGCTGCAAACAGGATCTGATGATTAGCAAGAGCTACTTACCAAAATTGGCATTCCAGCTGACTCTGCCAGGTCTTATGCTAAAACTTTTGTGGAGGAAAGCATTACCAAGGATAGCCTCACCATGATAGACTGGGAAGTCCTCAAAGAACTAGGTGTCACAACCATGGGACATGCCCTAGCCATTCTTAAGCTAGCAAAGAAGGCAGCTATGTTAGATGGTGAGTAATTTGACTTCTACAGTACTTTCTGCCTGATCTTGAGCTATCATCAGGGGTGTGTATATTATAAAAAGAGAGGTGACCTTTGCATGTACATTACTACTTTGTAAGCATTTATTATCTATATTAGTGCATTGTTGTAGCGTTGTTATGTATAGCAAAATTTGGTAAATAATTTATACAGTGATGAACCTATTTAGTTCTTTGATAGGTTATCACTTACTAACAACAAGTAACCTGACAAAATAAAGTTTAGTAAGTAAGTTAAGCAGTGATGATCCTGTTCAGTACTTAGATCGTTGACCATTTAGTAACAGCAAGTACTGTGTACCAAATTAAATGATTCTCAGTAAATAACAAGGTAAGCAACTTTGAATCTGTTCATTAGTTGGATGGGTGACCATTTAGTAATAGCAAGTACTGTAAGTAATCTAAGGCCTGTGTGTTCAAGACTGCAAACTTAGTAAATATCAAATTATACTGTGATATTCCCATTCAGTACTTAGGTGATCACTTAGTTGTTGTCCTTAGTCGAGGGTGACCTGAAAGCTCCCTTTTCAATAGCTACTACACCAAGGTGTAGGGGAGAGTGCTACTCCCCTCTATTGCTCCACTACCTTTGATCCTCACCTTATAATGCTGAGTGCTAAGCAAGGTGGCATCAAGTACCATTTTTGAGTCTTTGGTATGACTCAACCTGGGATTGAACCCTGGTCCCCCAGACCGTTGGCAAACACTCATTAAGCCAATCTGAGGCTTGTATACCAGACTGAGCAAAATTTTGTAAATTTATCTAGAATTGGAACTCTGTTGACCAATTCCATTTTTTAAGGTAGGGAGAGGGCTATAGAATATACTGACTATATCTCTGTTGATGGATAAGACCACCCCCACCCTCAACATGAGTCCTGTATGATACTAAACCATCTGATGTTGAGGCTTCAGTCATAGAGCTTTGGATAATGTGGAGTACCCCAGTATTGCCATTACTCCCAGGTCCACTTTGACCTGGAGTGGTAGTAGTTGTTAGAGTCTCATCTATGGGTCAAATAGAACTACTATCCTGGGTATGACACCAAACTACATTTGACGTTCCAGTATTGGAATTCAAGGGGATGTCGAGTATCCCTTCATTGTCATTACTCCCAGGTCCACTCTAACCTGGAATGGTGGTACCTGATTGGGTCAAATAGAACTGTTTAACTATTTAATTGCGTGCAGACAAATGACTGATGTTAAGTTGAATTGTTTGTGTTACAGAGCAATACTTGAAACCATTTAACTGTGTGCAAACAAATGATTAATACTAAATAGAATTATTCATGTTAGATAGGAATACTTGAAACTATTCAACCGTATGCAAATGAATTAGTAATGTTGAATAGAATTATTAGTATTACTTTGCAATACTTGAAACCATTTAATTGTGTGCAAACAAATGATTAATACTATATAGAATTATCCATGTTTGATAAGAATACTTGAAACCATTTAACTGTGTGCAAATAAATGAGTTCTAGCTTGTTTAAAATGTTACCTATTTTATAGGTAACATTTACAAATCATAATTTGTCAAATGAATACAAAATGCATGTAACCCAGGGTCACAGACACTGCCATGTAATATATATTATTTCAAGAAAAAAAACAATATTCGGTCATATTAGGATAATAAATTTATTTCCATCCTATTAAGAGCATTTATGATATTACAGGCGGGCACCGTCATTGAATTGTGGCAGTCTCAAGGTTGGAGAATGCGCGAGCACATCAGCTGTCATCAATCATTGGGTACATGGGTCTGACGATCAAAAATGTCACAAACCTTGCTCGTGCAGGCAGAATGACCGGGTAGAGTTCAAGCGTGATTTTAATATAATCACGTGTGAACTTTCATGTGCTACACTATTGTTTTCACTGGTGATCATCGAGTCATCCGGAACCTTCGAATTGATCCATCAAATCGCTATATAAGAAATCAAGTAACAAGATTTTGGCAGTTCGAGGCAGGTTTCTAAACAGGTTCAACAGAGGTCCATGATGCCCCGATCCATGTCATACCCAGCCTGTCAGCAATTCAACTGATATGAAAGTATCAACAAGCCAACAATAACGACACCACCGTCATCGCCAAGAAGAGGAGGGAGGAAGAACACTATAAAACAAACTTTTTTAACTACAGTCCGCTGTAGTCCCCAAGAATAAAAGCGACTACTATTTTCTTCCTTAAAATTCAAGTTTTGAGTTTTTCTTTTCTGCGAACTCCTTTCTTTCAGACACAACGTATTTTGGTCCTATGCTACACATTGATATGAATCAAAGAGTCTAGAATAATTTTTAACAGGACTTCTTCAGAATGTGACCGAATATTGTTTTTTTTTCTTTCTTGAAATAATATTATTTGCTCTGTGAATTTACTAAGAATATTTAAATATTTAAAATATTCGAAATTTGAATAATTTATTTGTCCTGACAGAATTGTTCCCTACTCCAGATTTACTGGAGTGAAGAATACCTCATACATATATGCAAATGCTCTGTCTTTGATATTGACCACTATTTAACAATACTGCATCGTTTGATCTTCCATTAACTTACTAAGTGAGCTAGTAAGAATCATAAAACCTCTTTTATATATATAAAAACAGAATTTGGCATGAAATAACCTACAAGGTGTTGGAATTCATTCTTAATGCTCATTAGCACTGAGTAAATACTCATATTATTGGACTCAAAATCCAATGGGTAATACCCACGCAGGTTCAAATCCTGCCTACAGCACTAGACTGGAATTTGTTCGTAATGCTCATTACTTGTTTGTGTAAAAAAGCAATGCTACTACTTGAAGTGAGATTATATGGACATTGGGGCATTCCATTGCTCTCAAGTTGCAAAGTCCATTCTCTGGACGGTAATTGGTTGCTGGTTCAGTGAATGGGTATATCAGTATGTGTATACACTGGCTTGCTTAATATGTTACAGGTTCGGTATTGGGTTACTGCCCATTTTACTTTTTGTCTGCCAGCTGGGGCTGTTGAATCGGTAAGTGTTGTTCTTGTTGTTTATTCTACGTGTTAGAGTAGTGACTTCTACACAAGGGTTGATATGCCATAAAAACCAACCAACCAAAAGATGCTGTGGGTAAAGTAAGAAATGTAACAAGGGATCAAATACAATCAGGAGGATGATAGTAAATTGAATTAGTGATTGGAACAGCACATAGTAAGGTAAATTTACAAAACCTGATAGAAACTTCAATTTTCTTGTAAATGTGATACTATCAACACTCTGCTCGTCCAAGCATTACCACTATATATACCCATGTAAATTTTTCTGATGTTATAGGATGAAGCCCTTGGAATCACAGATTGCTCAAGATTATTCTCATTTACATATATTTCAGTCATACCATATTGTGATAAAAGACTGGGTAGGTTTAAAGATCTTAGTTACTGCGTACACATATATAATGCTATATCTAACTGTTGTCTTATTGTCCCCCTTGCTGTAGAAGGTTATCTTTCTTACACTGCTTACCCACTCTCTTAGTAGTCTTTATAACAAGCAGATGAATCTCTCCCCAATTATACTGTAATAGACAGGTGTTGAGCTACTAAGAGTGAATCAATTTCATATCAGTTGTTATTTGGACAAATAAAAATGCAAACAAATTGAATGATTTGGATATTTGATTTTTATTTATGCTATCCCTCTAAGTTGGAACAATAATAAAATCAAATATTCATGCATGAGAAATTTTTTCAAAAAGGGAAAAGATTTATTTGAATGTGAATACAGTTATATCGTGTGTGTGTGTGTTTGTGTATATTTTATCTGTGTACCGAAATACGTATAATATATAGTATGTATGTATGTATATGTGTGTAAGAATAGATATATATGTGTACATATATAATATATAGTCTGTATGTGTGTGTGTGTATGTATATATATATATATATATATATATAAGTAAAGTTGACGACCGTAGTTTCTTTTCAATAGCTACTACACTGAGGTGTAGGTGAGGGCGCTACTTATTTCCCTGGATTGCTCAACTTTAATCTTGATATATACCTTATAATGTGGATTGTTAAGCAAGGAGGTATCAAGTGCCATTTTCTTTTTTTTTTTTTGAGTCTTTGGTATGACTCGAGCTGGGATTGAACCCCGGTTATAGTCTCTGTGTGTGCATATTTGTTTCTGTGTGTGTATGTATGCGTATATATATATATATATATATATATTCAGTGGATGCCTGAATTTTTTTCAATAGGATAAATTTATTTATTTCCCTTTTATTTAAAATTTTTCCACATCATTTTTTTTCCTTTTTGGATTTAAGTTTGGATTTGTCTAATCAAAAATAGTTCAATCTGAAATCTTTTCTTTGGAGGAAGTGGAAAAGCAAAAAAAAAAAAGAAAAAAATCTTCAAGAACACATTTTGTTCAAAAAACTTTTTTTTTCATTTCATTTTTTCTTTTCTTTATTAATCCTCTGCTACTACCAAACAATGTCTGAAAGATTTTTCAGGTTTTTTATTTGACTGGATGTCTTTTTTCCTTCTCCTTGTTCTCTCTTCCCCTGTCATTATACGTGGGAAGTTATCTGGTGGCCAGCCATGACCTAGTGTTTCAGTAAAAGTCTTTTTATTTGTGATTTGTCACGGAAAATAGGCTTCTCATTTATGTTCTTATGAATAAATATATAAGAATCGGGATGGGTGTACATATTTGTCTACTTTTATGTGTTCATGTTGGGTCTTTATATATATATATATATATATATATATATATATATATATATTTACTTATGTGGCACACTCATACTGGGAAAGTGAAAAATGGATTGCCTGGTCGTAGGGAGCTAATACCAGCTTTACAGGGGTGATTTCATTGCTTGGCTCCTGAGCTGCCTCAAAAATAAGGAATACCAAAGAGGTGAAACATTTTTGAAATGACTTTACATGAGTCTCGATTGGGCATGGTTGGTTGGTTGGTTGGTTTTGTTTCATGGTGTATCAACCATTTTCGGGCCATTTCATGCCAAATTAAATTTCAAACGATTCAATTTAGTATAAATATAGTTTTGTTTACAGTTAAACATTAAACCAATAACCCTCAAAGGTTGATATGCCATAAAATCCAAACAACCAAACATTAAAACAATTTTTTTAGCATAAGTTGGTGGGTTGGTTTACGGCATATCAACCCTTTTTAGGCCATTTAATGCTGAATTAAGTCATTTTGATAAAAGTTTCAAACAATTTAGTATAAGTACAGATTTTTATTTACATGCAATTAAATGTCAATGCAGTTCTATTTCAAACAATTCAGTTCAGTATAAGTATGCGGTATAAATATCAAGACAATTCTAGTACAGTTTCAATGTCAAACAGTTCTATTTTAAACAATTCAGTTTAGCATAAGTACATAGTTTAGTTTTATTTGATCCATAGATAGGACCCTATCATGTGTCTCCACTCCTGGCCAGAGTGGCAATGAAGCGGTATTCTGCATTCCCCAAAGCTCGAGCATTGTAATTGGTCTTATCTGAAAAAAAAAAAAAAAAAAAAAAACTGGTAAAACTTTAGCTAGATGGAACTATCATTACCACTTCCCCAAGTTAAATTGCACTACACATGTGACAGTTTAAAATGTGGAAGGTATTTCTACTGACTGTACTCTTTTTCTCTGCGCTCTCTCTCTCTCTCTCATATATATATATATATATATACACAATTATCAATGTATAAGTCTAATGACTGATAGAGTTATAAAGCAAATATTCATGTGAAAAATTGATTGTATCATGGTCAATCGTATTTGATAAAGAAGGAAGTGTTAAGTGCTTTTCAAAGGAAGAGATTATGTTGAAAATTAGTAATTAATGTTAGAAAATTTTTTAAACAGAATGCTACTCATAATAGGATGCTAAGAATTTTCTTTTCTTTTTTTTTTTACGTTTCATTTTTAAGAGAACTTGTGTATATATAGATATAGGCATATAAGGACGTATGTCAATAGTTTAATTATGGAAAATGGTTTATCTTTTCCTTCTTTCTTAGTGCACTTAAATAGGAGGGTCCGATTTTCCGTTTCGAATTTCCTTAAAATCCGTTTCCACTTTTTTGAAATTCATGTTTTTTTTGTTTTTTGTTTTTTTTTTATGGTACAGGAGTGATTTATATCTACAGAAAATTGTCTTATATAACAGAACATAAAATCCCCTCCCCCCGCCAAGTAATGTTCAGTGAGTAGAATTAGTTTGTACAACGGAACTTGAAGAATTTTTTCCGCATAATGTGGAGAGTTTCCTTGAATATATTATTTTGATTGATTGTATAGTTCTGTTTCCTTTAAAAAAAGAAAAGTCTACAACCCCCCCCTTTTTTTTCCAAGTATTTCATGAGAAAATTTCAATAAAATATGCTATAATTATTAAAACTGAAAATAAAATTCAAAGTTTTATTTTAGAGATACCAGATATTTTGAAGAAAAAATCTTTTTATCTTGAAATTTCGATATATCTGGTCTTGTTTTCCTGTAAGCTTAGTATGATTCAATTTTTTTTTTTTGTTTTACAGCATGTCAGCTGTTCTAAGCTTATTTTATGCTGAATTAGGATTTTTATTTTTCTATTTGGAATATATCTTTTTTATTCTTATTCCAATAGTCTGAATATATCTTTTATATTCTTACTCCAATAGTCTGAAAACCCTTAATGATAAAGGGGTTGTCCTTGTGGTGTAATGGTTAAAGCGATGGACTGTGGAGTCGTAGTACGTGAGTTCATACTCCAGTTACGCTATTATGTTCACTTTCAGGCAAATACCCTTGGGAAAGGTATGAACCACCTTATCCTCCCAGCTATGGGTTAATTAGTACCACTACTGTTCTTCTAGGAGAATAGCTTTGGCATTAAATAACCTACAAAGGTTGATATGCCATTAAACAAAGAAACCAAACCAAGAAACCAAACCTTAATGATAAAAATCATCAAGCTTCGTCTCGGAAATTCAGACAATTTTTATATTCTTATTTTCCTAATTCATTGTATAGTCCTGTTTTCTATAAAAATTCTTTGATTTTTCTGGTTTTTAGTTGAAAGAATTCAGTTAGGTTTCTTGGCTGAAAGTATCTCTTGTTGATCGGAGCTAACTTTTAGCATTCCAGGAAGGATGGGTTTTACATGGCCATTTCAGATTATTCCTCCTGCTTTACTATAAAGGCATGAGTCAGTCATGTATGACCAGTGGGTAGATGGGTTAAGATTACCACTTCTCTTTGGTAGCCCACTTGGTTAGGGCTGTAGAAAACACCGACTGCATCTCTGCAGAGTAGTAAGACTCCTCCCCAACAAGTGTTCTGTATATTATGCAAAACAATCTGATGGTGAGGCTCCAGTAATGCTGGAGCTTTTGGGAGTGTGGAGTACCCCTTCATTGCCATCCCTCCTAGGTTCACTCTGGTCCAGAGTGATAGCACTTAGTCCTATCTATGGGTTGAATAGAACTGCTTGACATTTAAACTACTTTACTATAAAGGCATGAGTCGGCCATGTATGACAGGTGGGTAGATGAGTTTAGATTACCACTTCTCTTTTTAGTTTCTGTTTTTGGTACAAGGGCCAGCCTGACCAAGATACACTCTTGGAATGTGACCAAATGAGATTTATTTTTCAACATAACTCTGCTTTGTGGTCCACACACAACTACCATCAGTGTTGCAGTGCTTGGATCCTATTAGTTGAAAAAAGATATCAACAAGTAATATATTAATTTTTCAGCTTATGAACTGGTTCAGTAATTATGAGAAAGTATGATCCTTGTTTAACATTTTACTCCTCTGAATAAATAGCTAAGGTACCTGTTGTATAGTCATTTACTAAGTTTGGCTCAAGGCTGAAACATATGACATACTAGGCTCTTTAGGCTTTGTTTAGCAACTAGTCTTATTAAAAGAAATTTTATACTCCTTCAGCCCAGTCGGCTGGGGTTGTAGAATATACCAACTGTGTCTCTGCAGAGGAGCAAGTCCTCTACCCCCCCCCAATCAAGTGTCCTGGATATGACACTAAAAAATCTGATGGTGAGGCTCCTGTCCTGGAGCTTTGAGGTATATGGAGGACTTCCTCATTGCCATTACTCCCAGGTCCACTCTGACCTGAGCTGGTAGCACCTGATAGGGTCTCATCTATGAGTCCTATAGAACTGTTCTATCTTTTACTTTTATATCAAATAGAATTATTACTGTTAAATAGCAATACTTGAAACCATTTAACTATGTGCAAACAAATGATTAGTATTAAATCAGATGGGAGTAGTTGATAAATGGAAATACTCATGTTGAGTAACAAAACTTGAAAGCATTAACTGTGTGCAAACAATAAATAGTAATACTTGAGACTATTTAACTGTTTGCAAACAAATGATTAATATTAAATAGAATTATTAGTGTTGGATAACGATACTTGAAACAATTTGTGTGAAAACAAATGAGCTCTGGTTTATTTAGAAATAATGCTTCCAATAAACTATTCACTTACAAATCATATATATATATTGTAACAGTGTTCACTTTGGGGCAAACCAAATGTGATATAATTTGGAGAGTGCTCAATATCTGCGATAGAGCTATTATATGATAATAATAATAATAAATAAATATATATTAGATTTTATATATATTTACTTACACATACGCACACACACATAATTATCGTTGTTGGAAAATGGACACACCAACATGAGTTCAAATCCTGGACGAGTCTGATTGCATTTCACATAGCACTAATACCCTTAGGAAAGGTATGAATCCAATTATTCTCCCTCCAGCTATGGGTAAATAGTAGAACAGACTAGGTTCTTCAGCCTTGGTGAGGCAACTAGTCTAGGAGAAGGAAAACTCTGAATTCAAACCTGTTAAACTTTGCTTAAAAATTGACTTTGTGTCATATCCTGCCTGAGTGGAGGGGGTTGGTAAATATGTATAAATATGATTTGGCATTAAATAAGGGTTTACATGCCATAAAATACGACCAAACCCAACTGTTCTCTATTTAAAAATTGACCTTGTGTTGCATCCTCCCAGAGGTAGAGGGGATGGGCAAATAGATTCTAGGATAATTTTATCAAATATTTAGGGTACTGGCTGGGTTAGGTATCAAACTTGGCTTTTTTGTGAATGAATTTGGCTTGTTTGATATTCAATAATTCTAGTATTGTTTTATATTAGGCTAAAGTGAAAACTTGGATGAATAAAAAAATTTTGCAATATTTTGGTAGTACATGCTAGTTTGCAGCAAGGTACCCTCTGTGGTTGGTAGTATAGTGGTTGTTGGTGTGCTGACTCATTGTGCTTGCTTTGCCTTGTGTGTGATTTAAAAGACTCTCAGATAAATGTGCAATGTAATCTAATTCAAGAACATATGCTTTATGAGTTGAAACTAGGCATATTTTGCAGCATGTATATCTCATGACTGAAGAAGGGGAGTGTACCTACTGCACTTGGTAGCATCGTGGTGATTTGTACGCTGATATATTATAGATTTGGAGGTGCCCGTGGTGTAATGGTTATTGTCGTAGGAAATGGACACGCCAACATGAGTTCAAATCCTGGATGAGGCTGATTGCATTTCACATAGCACTAATACCCTTGGGAAAAGTATGAATCCAATTATTCTCCCTCCAGCTATGGGTAAATACTAGGGCAGACTGGGTTCTTCAGCCTTGGTGAGGCAACTAGTATAGGAGAAGGAAAACTCTGAATTCAAACCTGTTAAACTCTGCTTAAAAATTGACCTTGTGTCATATCCTGCCCGAGCGGAGGGGTTGGTAAATATGGATATGTTGTATATTACTTCATGTCTGATTTGAAAGCTGGACAAATAAATGTGCAATGTAGTCTAATTTGGTCATTTCTGCTCTATGAGGTTCGACTGGTAAATAGTGCCATGGAAGTAACCAAAAAAATTTGTTGTACAAAAGTTGAAAGTGCAGTTGATCACAGTATAATAACCAGAGGGTGTAGGATTTGTCAGGTTGCGTAGGGCAATTAGTTGCGAAAGCCGAGAGTAATTAATTGCGTTAGCAAAGAGCGATCAGTTGTGAAGACAGGAAAACTGAATTCCCGTTTGAGGAACAGGAACTACTTATGGTGCCTTGGGGCATCCCATTGTGTACAAGTGGACTATTCCATTGCATAGATCATCATTGGCTGCTCGTAAGTAAGTGAAAGTATTTTATTATATAAACCAGCTTTTTTTTTTTTTACAAATCATGTATTTGATATGTTGATAACATTTTTAAATGAGCCTCAGCTCTATTAAATAGTTTCAAGTATTCCTATGTAACAGTAACAATTTAGCACAGGTCATTGTTTGTAGGTAACTTCATTTTCAAAGTAGAAGTAGTTTGTTTACTCACTCGTATTGCTATTGATTCTACACAATTAAATGGTTTCAATTATTGCTATCTCACAGTAATAAGTAAAAGTAAAATTGTTGTTTCGTACTTTCTCTTTGGTGTTTGTCATCTCTGTTTCTTCTGTTAGTAAAATCATTCTTATATTGACGGTTGACCTAGTTGGTATTGTCTTTCTGTATCGCATGATCAAACCTCTTCTATCTTTGCCTTTTGATAATGCCACTTGATTTTAGTTCATATTCTAAGGTCACTCCTTCTGGCTTGTCAACAGGATTTTGAATACACTGTACCCCCCACCCCTTGGCAGAGAGGTAAGACCCCCCACTCCTCCCAAAAGTGGGTGTCCTGGATATGATACTAAACTGAAATTCTGGTGCTCTGGAGAGGATGGAGTAATTCTTTCATTGCTATTACTCCCAGGTCCACTGACCTGGACTGATAGTACCTGTTAGAGCCCCATCTATCGTTTTGAAAATTATTTCTCTAAGATAAGAATATTTGATCGCACATAACTGTAAATTATTCATATTAGGAATAGTTACTTAAAACTGTATGACATATGACTATAATTAAATAGAAGTAATTATTTGAAACCATATAATTATTAGTATTAGACAGGAATACTTGACACCATACAATTGCTATGCAAATTGTTTGTATTTGATAGGAATACCTGATGTCATAAAAAAAAGTCAACCGTAGTCGAGGATGACCTGAAGGCCCCCTTTTCAATAGCTACTACACCAAAGTGTAGGGGAGGGCACTATTCCTTTCCATGGATTGCTCCACTTTATCCTTGATCTGTACCTAATAATGCTGAGTGTTAAGCAAGGAAGCATCAAGTACCATTTTTTGAGTCTTTGGTATGACTCAAGCTGGGATTGAACCCAGGTCTCCTGCGCCATTGGCAAACACTCTAACCATCTTGCCAATGTCCGGTATGTCATGAAAAGTTGTGCAAAAACTGAAGAAACAATTATAACAAGAAGGTAAATATAAAAGGAACACAATTCCCTAACCTCTAGATTTAAAGTAACTCTGCATGGGTCAACATGCCATTAGAATTGATCGATATTACTGCTTATATCATCCATTTGGATATCATTTATGGCAGAAACTTCCGCTATAGATTTGAGGCAATCATTCTCGTATACACTTAGTTTTCTGTTGTCTGCCTTCTTCAAATTCCAGGTATCACCAGTACATTATTATTACGACTATTTAGTAGTATAGAAAAAACTTCATTATGTTTAAAAGATGTCTTTATTCCGACATTTTTTTCATTTATATCTTTCAAAAGCAGTCGAAACTGCTGTCTTTACATTCAAAGAGCTCCCTGGTACTATTGCTCCCAGAAAATAAATTCATTGACCTTTTTGACTTTAGTGTCATTCACAGTGACATTATTATCAATGGCAGAGATTATTGTGCACTTTTAACCAAGATAAATGGTATTGCATATGTCTGTTGTCAGGCTTTCATTTAGTTTAAAATTTTGTTTGCTGGCTGACTAACTCATTCATTGCTGGTTTATGAAAAATATTGAAAAGACTGGGTGGTAGTAGATATCCCAAACGTACTCCAATGTTGACACTGAATTAATATATAATATTACTGTTGATCTGAACTTTAGTTTTTATATCCATGTTGATCTCCAATGCTGACACTGAACTGTATATAATCCTGTTTAGTTATACTCAACTGAATTACATCAATAATTATCCAGCTGATACTTGTCGGCTTTTTTTTAAAAGGGCTTTTCTTTGCACACTGTTGAACGTTAATTTGAAATCTATAAAATTAATATGTAAGGAGGCTTTTACTTCTTTAGCTTTTTTTTATATCCATCTCACTTTAAACATATCATCTATTGTCCCGTTTCCTAGTCTGAATCGAAATTTAGTCTTGCTTACGACTCTTTCTTTTTAGCCTTCTATTCTGTTAATTGTTACCCTAGTAAATACTTTACCAGGAATACAAAACTTAAAAGACTCAATGTTGGGATACGGAAATGGCAAAGTATCATGTTAACTTAGAATTGACAGGACTATTTTTCTTACTCCCAGTGATTTTTTTTTTTTTTTTTTTTTTTTTTTTTTTAAGGAAAACGTGCATATGATATACTCTCCAATGCATAAATTTGGCTTTATTTTTTAATATAACCTCCATTTTTTAAAACACATTTTTCCCTATCAAAAAAACAAGATCTTGTATTCCTTCAGCATACTTATTTTTTCCCATTTGTTCAGTGTTCTTCATTTCTTCAAGTCTTTGTTCCATGCGGAAATTCTTTGAGTGGGCCAAGCAAGTGGGAATCAAGAGAGGGCCCAGATCTCAACTGTAAGGAGGATATGGCAACTGTTATCAAACAAATTGAATGATGGTTTTCTCAGTTCCTGCTGCATCATGAGGCCTAACAATCTTGAAGAAACCCTATCACAACTGAACTTAGGAAAGGCAAAGTTATCATGCACAATTTTGTGCAGTACCCACAGAAATTCCCATCCATTCAGAAATGCCCTCTATTGTAACTCTTCTCTCAGCCAAACGAGCACATTAACTGAATCCACCATTTCGGGTGTGCTCATCCTTTGTTGGCTTAGCTAGCCTGTCTTAATTTTTGAATATTATTTTGATTTTCTTTAAACAATTTAGACAATTTGTAAAATTTTTTTAACTAAACATGCTTCTTCACTCACATTACACATTTTTCTGTAAATTTCATATGGTTTGCACTTCTCAGCCAACAAATATTTGATGACAGACCTCTGTTCTATTTGTAGTGGCAAACCCATGTTTAGCCCATTTGTAAAAAGTTTTTTGACTAAAACATGCTTCTCCCTACACATCACACACTCTTCTGTAAATTTCACATGGTTTGCACTTCTCAGCCAACAAATATTTGATGACAGATCTCTGTTCTATTTGTAGTGGCAAACCCATGTTTAGCCCATTTGTAAAAAGTTTTTTGACTAAAACTTGCTTCTCCCTACACATCACACATTCTTGTATAAATTTCACATGGTTTGCACTTCTCAGCCAATAAATATTTGATGACAGACCTCTGTTCTATTTGTAGTGGCAAACCCATGTTTAACCCATTTGTAAAAAATTCTTTAACTAAAACATGCTTCTCCCTACACATCACACATTCTTCTGTAAATTTCACATGCTTTGTACTTCTCAGCCAACAAATATTTGATGACAGATCTCTGTTCTATTTGTAGTGGCAAACCCATGTTTAGCCCATTTGGAAAAAGTTCTTTGATTAAAACATGCTTCTCCATACACATCACACATTCTTCTGTAAATTTTATCCATCCATTCTCAGCCATCCAAAATTTGACCAACTTCTCGTCATTTTGAATAACCTTAAAACAAATATTTTTTTGTGAGATTAGAATTATTTTTGATAACCAATTGAAAAGAATGTAGAGTTTATATTTATAGAAAAAATTCTGATTTAAAAGATTATTTCACTTTTTTAAAAAGTGTGTGTATATATATATATATATATATATATATATATATTATTTGCCTGGAGGAAAAAATAAGCATAATTAGGTGTAAAAGTAGGATTATCAGATATAAATTCACTAGGCAATAAAATGTAATAAACTCATATTTAAATGCCACCAATTCTCGGACAAATGACCTCAAATTTTAACAGCATGTGTCGAAACAACTACATCTTTTTCTTTCCAGGTATGAAAATGCCATTCACTGGAAAAGAAAGAGTTTCGACATTAGATTTTATGTTGTTAAAATTTGGGATCATTTGAACGAGAATTGGTCAACTTATTAGATTATGAAATGATATCAATATTTCTAAAACGTCCTGTACATCTTGAATAATATCAAATTTTAAAAAAATAGCCACTCTCTCTCTCTCTCTATATATATATATATATATATATATATATATATATACATGTGTGTGTGTGTGTCAAAGCTTTTTTCACCATATTGTATTATTTTACTTATCTATAAGTTCATTATCTTAGCTGTTTGTTTTGGGTTTTTTTTTTGTTGTTTGTTTTAATGTAAAATTCAGTTGTCTTTAGTGGAAACAAATTGAAAATATTCTGAGAGATATATACAAACACATCTATTCATATTTATGAACATATATATATACACAAAGACATACGTGCATAGATATACCCACATACATCTTATCAATCACCCTTTAAATGACTCCTATCTTTACTAAATGAGCCTGTACTGCTCCACAAGTTTCTATCACAAAAGCCAAAACCACCAATAAGGACTATGAATACGACTGTTCTGTTTAGCATGGTACCAATGTACCATTGGTCTTGTAACTGCAACTGCCTGTTCGACTAACAGCTGCCGTTGTTTCTTTGCTAGTATGTGTATGTGTGGGGGGACTTACACTGTTCAGCTGGACTGCTGCTGCATTTATTTCAATTTGTAACTGGGTTGCTTAGCAACTGGCCCGTCTTTCCTCCCACATGCATTGCAATTAGACTAGATTGCTTCGTTGGGAAATACCAGTCACAAGCATTTTGGTGTCTGCATTTTTTTCAAATCTCTCTCTCTCTCTCTCTCTTTACGTGCCTGTTGTAGATATGTCTCCAAAGATTTTGTCTCTCTTTTTTAGGTATAAAAGAAGCTTGTAGCTGAGCAGTATTAATAAGATATGTGAATAGTTTTGTTATTTTAATATTTATTCACATCCTCATCAGAATGGTAGACATTGAAGTAATTTTTCACTGCCTATTTATCAGATTGTATGCATACAAAATAAAAAAAAATGAATTGTACAATAGATAAGACAAGCATGAAATAGTAATAGTGATTTCTATGACATAGTCACTGGAGTCTTGGATGGAGATATATTCGCTCCATATCTGTTTATAATCTGCCTAGATTACATACCATAAATGTCAATAGATTTAATAAAAGAAAATGTTTTCATATTAAAAAAGACGAGAAGCAGACAACATCTCACAGAAACTATGACAGATACAGACTATGCAGATGATCTAGCGCTTCTCACAAATACACATCCCTGCTACATTGTCTGGAGCAAGCAGCAAGAGGTATTGGTCTCGATGTGAATGCAGATAAGATTTAGTTTATTTGTTTAAAACAAGATGACGTGGAGAGCTTCTGAAATTAGTCGACCATTTTACATACCTCAGCAGCAACATTTCATCTCCTGAAGACGATGTCAGCATATGCACAGAAAAAAATCTGACAACATCTCTGATTATGTAATGCAGTTTTGTCACGTTGTTATTAGTAAACAGGGCAGCACGATCAGGGCACTTGGGTACAACAGGTGTGTAACCAGAAAGGAGACCACGTGATGAGAACCACACGGTCAGATTTAGACAGAGTGCAGAGAATCGCAGTCGAGCGTGGGACATGCAGCCGATCAGGTTCTCTCTGACGAGCTTGCAAGGGGTTGCAAGTGTTGGCACCCCCTGGCTCCTGGAAGAAGATATGAGAAGAAGTCCTCTCTCTGAGTATATAATCTCTCCATCCATCTCTCAACTAACAACTAACTGTGGGTCCTTTTAGAGAATAAAATGAGAGATATTTTTATAAAGAAGTGTGTTTTGTTCGTTCATTATCGTTGATCATAAAGACAAAGCTGAGTATACAACAATGGAAGTCTGATCTATCTGATAAAATAAAACGGAATTTCTTCAAATTTGTACCTGTGTTTATATAACTATTCAGGTGCACCGTATGGACCCAAACTAAATGCATGGAGAAAAAGCTAGATGGGGAACGACACAAGAATTCTTCATACCATTTTGAACAAATCTCGGGAGTGTTGAATCACGAAACACACTTGTGGTCAGTAGCTAGGCTAAGAGCAATGTCTTTAGCAAGGCGAAGACCAAAGTGTGTTTCGTGATTCAACATGGCGCTGCGAACAGGATCCGACCTGACTGACTGGGAGAGCATTTTCACCAATGCAGGCATAACCACGGCCTCTGCAAAGATCTATGCGCAGACATTCTCAAGCGAGGGCATCACAAGGGACACTATGCATATGCTGGACCGGACGATGCTCAAGGAGCTCGGTATCAAGAACATGGGAGAAGTACTCATCATACTAAAGTTGGCCAAAGAAAATCCGGCATCACCAACCACTCATGTAAAACCGACTGCCAAGCCTCCTCAGCTTAACTCAGAAATGACACCACAGCAGTTTCGGAAATTTAAGATAGATTGGGACGTATTCACAAAGATGACCAACCTTTCTGATACACAAATGAATGTCCAACTATACAACTGCGCCGAAGAAACTGTCCAGAACTCAATTATCAACACCTACCCTGAGTTCTTCAACGCGGACCCAAGCAAACTACTAGACATGCTTGAGGTTTTGGTCACGAGGAAGTCCAATCCCATTGTACATAGAATCTCATTTTCGTCCATTGCACAAGGCGATGGTGAGCCCGTCAGTGATTACCTGATTCGACTGAAGTCAGGAGCAAGGGATTGCAACTTTATATGCCCCAACTGTGACCACGATTTATCCGGCATATACGTCAAGGATCAGTTCATTCGGGGTATAGCCAACGATGCTCTACAAGCAGACTTGTTGGCTAAAGCAGGATCGCTGGAGACCCTAGAACAAAATGTGAGCCACGCCCAAGCATTCGAGATGGCACTGCGGGACCAAAACAAAATGTCCGGCATCTCGGACATAGCAAGGCTTCAGATGTCGGCATATCGCCGACAAAAACGGGCTCAAAACATGATCCGACCAACTGCCACCAATAGCCGCAGAAGGAACATGATGGAAATACAGTCCCAACATAACGCATGTAGGGGTTGCGGTAGTTTCCAACATGGTAAGACTGGGTCAGGCGATCGACCACGAATGTGTCCTGCATGGGGTCAAACATGCAGAGCATGCGGCAAAGAGAATCACTTTGAAGGAGTCTGTCAATCAAAGGGCAGAGTAAAACAAGGAGCCGTATGGAGTTCAGAGGACGAGGAAGCCGTCATGGATGCTCTCATTGCCCACCTGACATTCGACCCGGCAACCAACACCTATAAACCGGGCAACCATAGCAGCCGCGAGGAAGTGGAAGCAACACTTATCCCATTCTCTCCGTGTCCGGATCCAAGACGAGACAAGGACATTCCCTCCTCTCGTCCTACCAAACTAAGGATCTACCCAGACAGTGGTGCGACAATATGCCTCGGCAGGACAAAGCACCTGAGACACATGGGAATATCTGAGAAAAACTTGGTCCCCTCAAGCAAGAAGGTGCGCACGGTTGGAGGATTCTCCTTGACATGCCAGGGCTGGCTACCCGTCGCCTTCAAAGTAGGAGAAAGGACCACAAAGCAGGCACTGTACATATGCAGAAATGTACAGATACTATATTTCAACAGGGAGCAACACCTCATAAAACAGCAGCTGTACAGCCACTTACCTCCCATCTCATAAACCCTACAAATACAATGGACAAGACCAATGGGACACTGTTGGAGAAGCAAAGATGTATTCATAATTGATATTCCCTTATGGACTCCAGCAAATGTGTTGTGCCCAGCTATGGGTTAAATACCATCACTGCTGTTCTAGGATGGCTTTGGCATTAAATAACCCAAGAAGTTTGATATGCCATTAAACAAAGAAACCAAATGTGTTGTGCTAGTGTTGGCTAACTAGCAAAGACTTACTTACATCAGCTGTTTATGGAAACAAGATGCTGTCTAGAAGACCTGCTTAGAGCTCCTGCATTACTGGAACCTCACCATCAGATTTTTTAGTGTCATATCTTGGACACTTATTTGGGGGGGGAGGTCTTACCCCTCTCCAAAGAAGCAGTCTGTGTATTCTGCAGCCCCAGCCGACGAGGTAATTGAAACTATATCATTATACACAAATTATTGGTGTTAGATAAGAATACTTGATACCGTGTAACTGTGTGCAAATTATTGGTGTTAAATAGAAATACTTGATACCATGTAACTGTGTGCAAATTATTGGTGTTAGATAAGAATACTTGATACCATGTAACTGTGTGCAAATTATTGGTGTTAGATAAGAATACTTGATACCGTGTAACTGTGTGCAAATTATTGGTGTTAGATAAGAATACTTGATACCGTGTAAGTGTGTGCAAATTATTGGTGTTAGATAAGAATACTTGATACCGTGTAAGTGTGTGCAAATTATTGGTGTTAGATAGAAATACTTGATACTATCTAACTGCAAATTATTGGTATTAGATAAGAATACTTGATACCATTTAACTGTGTGCAAATTATTGGTGTTAGATAGAAATACTTGATACCATGTAACTGTGTGCAAATTATTGGTGTTAGATAAGAATACTTTATACCGTGTAACTGTGTGCAAACTATTGGTATTAGATAGGAATACTTGATACCATATAACTGTGGCAAGCAAATGATTATTATAAACAAATAAAAAAAGTGTGATTTGAAATAACAATCACAATAGAATGTTGAAAATATAGTTATGGTTACAATCAAATATTTACAAATTAATCAAATTTTGGCATTGGATAACCCATAAGGGGGTGGTTGGCCTAATGAGTAGAGTGTTTGCCAATGGTTTGGGAGACTGGGGTTCAATCCCAGATCAAGTCATACCAAAGACTCAAAAAATGGTACTTGATGCTGCTTTACTTAACACTTAGCATTATAAGGTAGAGATCAAGGTTAAAGTGGAGCAATCCAGGGAATGGAGTAGTGCCCTCCCCTACACCTCGGTGTAGTAGCTATTGAAAAGAGAGCCTACCAGTGACTCTTGACTAATGTTGCCAACTTAGTTTATTTGAGATTAAAGTACATCTTTGGTATTCTGCATAATAGTCTCTAACTCTGTGAAAATAGGTATGTATGAGGGAGGGAGAGAGAGAGAGAGTGAGTGAGTGTGTGTGTGTGTGTGTGTGTATGTGTGTATATATATATATATATATATATATATATATATATATATGTGGATGACAATTTGTATATGCTCTCCTACCCCCGTAGCAAATGAAGTAATTTTATTGCCATTAGCGTTTATTGCAAGGCTCTTCATATATGAATTGAGCTCTCGGTAGCCATTAAGCAGATATATGTATACAATAGTAATTGTGATTCATAACTGTTTAAAATTTACTTTGCTGCTGCTGGTTTTCTCGTGGCTGAGGGGTAGGGTCTTGGATTGGCATTTGAGTCAACCGGGTTTCGATCCCAGCTACGGGAATCTAGTATGTCTAACCACACTGATGAGTTCTGATAGAATGAAACAGATATATCTGTCGATGACATATATATATATATATATATATATATATATATATATATATATAATGATGGTTGGCTGAAGCTGTAGAATATACCGACTGCGTTTCTGCTGGGGTGTAAGACACCCCTCCCATCGAGTGTCCTGGATATAACATAAAACCATCTGATGGTGAGGCTCTAGTAATCCTGGAGCTTTAATTTTTTGTCTGCCAGGTGGATGCTAGCTGGGGCCACTGAACTGGTGAGTGTTGTTATTCTTGTTGTTTATTCTACACGTTAGAGCCGTGACTTCTACAACCTATTGATATTTAAGATGATGCCGTGTTGGTGAGGTGACATTACATTAGAACACTTTGAATTACTCATGTGTGTATATATCATCATCATCATCATGTCGTGCCACCAGCATGGATATCCCTGACCCTCTCTCGCCACTTCTCCCTATCACTCATCGCCTCCAGCAGGTCTTCAGGGTTACATCCTGTGTCCTCACATAGTTGCTGTATGTAAGTTCGAGCTGGTCGTCCTGCTTTTGCACAGCCATATGTGGGGGTCCATTGGAGTACATCACTTATGAGCTCGTCCTTGCTTCTCCATATATATATATATATATATATATATATATATATATATATATGCGTGTGTGTGTGTGTCTAGTTAGGTAGCAGTGTTTCATTTAAACATATTCGATTAAATAATAAAGACACATTTTTTTAAATGCTTTTATTAAGATCCTTTCAAGTTTCCTTTGAAGTGTCTTGGTTTTAAGTTGAAATTGGGAGATGAATTTGCCAAAATTATATATAAATAAAAACTTGACAAAGGATAACTAAAAGAAGTTTCCTTTTATTGGCACTGAATATACAAAATAAAATACGATGAAAATCTTAACATGTCAATATACAGCATATCGACATTTGTGAGTCTCCCTTGTGGCTCATGTTGTGTAATCTTCTCACCAAAGAAAAATTTTTTTATACGCAATTGGTGCTCTCATTAACATTTTCAACTCAAAATGCCAAATTGAATGTTTCTCTCTCTCGTCTCTCTTTTTCTGAATCAGTTGCCTTGTATCCCCAATTAAAAACTCAAAAAAAAAAAAAAAAAGCAATCAAAATGACTTTTGTACGACAGACATTTTCAAAAGTGAGAAACAAATGTCGAATGACTAGACTTACAAGAATAAATGATACAACTTTTAGTCACCTTTCAGTAGGGAAAGTTGCATAACAATTTTTATACTATTTTAGATCTTCATTAAGTACTACAATATGCTTTTTGTTAACATAAAGATATTCTTTTAGGAGTGGGCCAAAACAGTATTGTGTGTGTTTGATTTTTATATATATATATATATATATATATATATATATATAGATATACATAAGTGTGTGTGTGTGTGTGTATATATGTGTGTGTGTGTGTATGTGTGTGCTCCACTTTACCCTTGAACCGTACCTTATAATGCTGGGTGTTAAGCAAGGTGGTATCAAGTTCCATTTTTAAAGTCTTTGGTATGACTCGACCTGGGATTGAACCCAGGTCTCCCGGGCCATTGGCGAACACTCTAACCGCTGGGCCAATGTCCCGGTTTAAAGTTAGTATGTAGATTTGTTAATTTCTTTCAGCCGTGTTTGGCTACTGTCAGTAGTGGTGGTTGGAAACACCACACCCGCACAATGAGATATAAATAAAATAAGCATAGTTGAAATAAATTAGTTTAACAAAAAAAACACCTAAGTGTGCTAAAAAGTTCAGTGGGACAAGTAGCCCAAACAACCTAGGAACCTCTGACATGGGAATAAGAAAAAATAAAATTAAAAAGAATAAATAGGTAAGAATCTGTTTACAGGGTTAAATGGTACTAAATTCCACTGGCTCTGACAAAACCACACCCATTGGCTTTGGGGTGAGCAGAAGAATGGTGAACTTATTTTTCTAGTTCCTTAATATCTTCATTGTCTTTCCCACTTTCTTTACTCACCTGGGATCTCCCCCATTATTTATATATATATATATATATATATACACACACACACACACACACTGTAAATCATATTTGCTAATCCCATACCTAGAATAAGCATGTATTGTCATCTAATGAAGCAAAGATTATATTCCTTTATTTCGAGAGTTCAAATCCTGGATGAGGCTGATCGCATTTCACATAGCACTAATACCCTTGGGAAAGGTATGAATCCAATTATTCTCCCTCCAGTTATGGGTAAATAGTAGGGCAGACTAGGTTCTTCAGCATTGGTGGGGCAACAAGTCTAGGAGAAGGAAAACTCTGAATTCAAACCTGTTAAACTCTGCTTAAAAATTGACCATGTGTCATACTCCTGCCCAAACGGAGGGGTTGGTAAATATAATTATATTCCTTCATTGAAATAAATTTATTATGACTCTTTCACCATAGTTGAGCTTTCATCCAGTTACATTATATGTAGGTTCCATGTATGCTTATATAAATTTGTAAAATAATGACATGGCTTATATAGGGAAATTTTTAAAAAAAATGAAACGCAGTTTCTTCCAGGCAGCGGTCATGTTGATACTGCTGTATGGATGTACCGCTTGGACGCTAACAAAACGGCTGGAGAAGAAGCTAGACGGCAATCACACCAGAATGTTATGAGCAATATTGAATAAGTCCTGGCGGCAACACCCCAAGAAGCACCAACTATATGGCCACCTGCCTCCCATCACGAAAACTATTCAAGTTAGACAAACCAGACACGCAGAGACGAGCTCATAAGTGATGTACTCCTAGGGACCCCCACATATGGCCGAGCAAAAGCAGGACAACCAGCTAGAACATACATACAGCAGGTATGTGAGGATACGGGATGTAGCCCTGAAGACCTACCAGAGGCTATGAACGATAGAGAAAAGTGGTGAGAGAGGGTCAGGGATATCCGTGCTAGCGGCACGACATAATGATGATGATGATATAGGGATATAATGTTTATAACTCAATGAAAATGTAAAAAAAAAAATGATTTGAAACATTTAAGAATGTTTTGTTTTCTTTTAGGTTTTTTTTTTGTGAAACCTTTCCTCCTTATTTAGCCATTATAATAAAAATGAGTTATTTGTATTATTTAGATTGGCCATGTCATTTTTAAACATATATACACACGCATATACTCACAAAGGTTTTTTTTTTAAATTTATATCATTTGAGATGTACAGGGTGTTTCTAAAAAATTGATATCATTTCATAATCTAAAAACTTGACCAATTCTTGTTCAGATTAACTGAAATTTTAACAGTATATATATATATATATATATATATATATATACTGTTAAAATTTCAGTTATATATATATATATATATATATATATATATATATATATAGCAACAAACCGGCTCAGTGTTCTAGTGGGTAGAGTGTTCGCCAATGGTCCTGGAGACCTGGGTTCAATCCCAGGTCGCGTCATATCAAAAACTTTTAAAATGGTACTTGATACCTCCTTGCTTAACACTCAGCAATATAAGGTACATATCGAGGGTAAAGTGGAGATATCCAGGGAATGGAGTAGTGCCCTCCCCTACACATCAGTGTAGTAGCTATTGAAAAGGGAGCCTTCCGGTCGCCCTCAACTAAAGGTCGCCAACTTTACTTACTATAGGAACAATTCAAAAGTCTATGTTTAATATTTTATGTTTCTTTCTTTTCAGGTTGTTTTGGTTTCTTTGTTTAATGGCATATCAACCTTTGTAGGTTATTTAATGCCAAAGCCATTCTCCTAGAAGAACAGTAGTGGTACTATTTAACCCATAGTTGGGAGGATAAGGGGGTTCATACCTTTCCCAAGAGTATTTGCCTAAAAGTGAACGTAATAGCTCAACAGGAGTACACACTTGCTTACTACGATTTTGCAGTCCATTGCTTTAACCATTACACCACAACCTCCCCTTCTTTTCAGGTATAAAAATGTCATTCACAAGAAAAGAAAAGGTGTTTTAAACATTAAACATTGTGTTTTAAGTTGTTTTTACATATGCTGTTAATGTTATATAATTACAGAATGATTTTTTTTTTAATATTAATCATTTTTCGTTAATATATTTCATCATTCAGTTTGGTTGGGCTTTGAACTATTCGGCTCTTAGTTCAGGTGCACAGACATGAGTACAGTTTTACACTCGTGCGCAAAAGATATGACAATCACAATTGTCATAATAAACCCCAGATAGGAAATGGGGCTGGAGTGTGAATGACGTCATGCCCGGACGCGATGGTCCTGAGAAGTTTAAGATTTTGAAAAAGAGTCAGTTGGGAGTTGACTTGGGGCCATGTAGACAGACAGTTGGGTTGTCTGCCATTGAGGCAGACAGTTGAAGTTGAGTTCCGACCATGGTGTTGAGAAGTTGAGTTCCGACCATGGTGATGAGAAATTGGGGTCCAACACCAAATATTTGTGATTTTCAAACAAATTTATAAACAAGAGCATATATATTTCTTCTCTTTCCTTCAATTATTTTCTATTGGATTCGACAGTTAAATATCTTAATTCTTTGTTTTTAAAGTTTGTTGTAGCACTACATTTTTAGATCTCTGATTCCAATTCCTGTGTTTTTGGTAATTCTCTTTTTTTCCTTTGTTTTTGCCATTTTTGTTTTAAAATACTAGCAATTTGAGATTAAAGGTAAAGCTTATCTTTCATATAGTAAACCATAGATAAACAAAAAGAATTCAAGTTTTATATATATATATATATATATATATATATATCTTGCACTATCCACTCCTTTTGTTCATCTTATAGCTCACTATATATAGATATATATATATATATATAAATAACCTAACCAAAATGGCATGTTATAATGAGATTTTTATTAGATAAATACACTTACAATGATCTGACTTATTCTACTGGAGTCCACGATGTATGGCTCTTTATATATAAGTGCATTAAACTATATATATATATATATATATATATACTCTCAGACATAGCAATTATATCTGTAAATTAATTGAAAAGAAAACTCAATGGATTATTATAAATTCATTTTGACGAGCCATAGATTCGATCAACCTCTTCAGATGGCTATTCACAAAATCTTATGAATAAATTTGTAATGGTACAATGATAGTCTATTAAATTTTCTTTCAATTAATTTAGATATATATATTTATGTGTGTCTGTCTATACGTGCATATCATCATCATCTTGTGCCATCAGCACGGATATCCCTGACCCTTTCTCGCCACCTCTCCCTATCGTTTATCGCTTCCGGCAGGTCCTCAGGGCTACACCCCGTATCCTCAAAGAGCTGCTGTATGTAGGTTCGAGCTGGTCACCCTGCTTTTGCTCAGCCATCATATGAAGGGGTCCATTGGAGAACATCACTTATGAGCTTGCCTCTACTTCTCCAGCAGTGTCCTGCTCCAGCAGTGTCCTGCATGTCTGGTTCATCTAATTTGGATAGTTTTCTTGATGGGTGGTAGGTGGCCATACAGCTGCTGATTTGTGGGGTGTTGCCTCCAGGACTGGCTCAATATTGCTCACAGCATTCTTGTGTAGTTGCTGTCGAGCTTTTTCTTCATCCATTTAGTTAGCGTCCATGTAGTGCATCCAAATAGCAGTATCGACACGATTGCTGCTCGGAAGAAAGTGTGTTTCATTTTATCTGTCAGGTCTGACTTCCATATGACCAATAGCCTATTGCATATTCACTCACATAATATACATGTATGTATGTATAGTGGATTCTGATTAACTGATCGCATCAGGACTACAATTTTTTGTTGTTTTTTAATTAATGGTTATTCCTGGTTATGCCTTAAATGGACAATCTGATTTTACAAAATGATTATGTATTGGGACTTGTATCAATATTCCATTTAACTGTAATCCACTGAATGGAAGAAAATAATGGATTGTAATCCGACAGTTTGTAAAGAAAAATTGATAACAAGGTAATCCAAGTAGAAGGAGAGATTTATTGAGATGCAAAGTTGACACTATAGCGTTTCGGTTCTAATGAACCATCATCAGACTATGAGGGATGATATTAGTGATGTTAAATCAACGATGGATGTGTAAACAGTGTAAAATATAAAATATAAAAATCTAGGGAAAATCTGTATAACAAGAAAAAAGTTGGCCGTTTGATTAATGAATTAGTGTTTGTTGTTTTAAATTACATCATTTGATTTATAAGGAATATTGTGTAGAATTTATGTTCCATTTGTTTATTGAGAAAGATTTCGAATCATTCCTTGTTTTCGAGGAAGTTCAAATCCTATAAGTCTGGTTTTTCAAATGTATGTGTCTCGGAAATGTATGTATGTATGTATGTAAATATATACATTATAAAAAAAACAAACCTTGTGGTCACGATTTAATCATTTAAACAGAATTCACTAAATACTAAAAATCTGTGTGTGTGTGAGGAAGAGAGAGAGTGTGTGTGTGTGAAAGATACAGTGATTGATTCATTATATCAATACACTAATATTCTGGGGTGTCCTTGTGGTGTAATGGTTCAAGCGATGGACTGCGGAATCGTAGTACGCGAGTTCGTACTCCAGTCGCGCTATTATGTTCACTTTCGAGCAAAATACCCTTGGGAAAGGTCGGAACCCCCTCATCCTCCCAGCTATGGGTTAAATAGTACCACTACTGTTCTTCTAGGAGAATGGCTTTGGCATTAAATAACCTGCAAAGGTTGATATGCCATTAAACAAAATTGGAAATTTATTACTTTTATTTTCATTAGATCAATACACTTAGAATGTTCTAAGAAAATCTTTGTGTGTGTGTGTGAGTGTAATGATTCCAATATTCCATCTAACTGGAATCCACTGTTATACATGTGTGTGTGTAGTTTATATATATATATATATATATATATATATATATATATATATATAAACATAAAAGTATATGAGGCCTGAATCATAGTTCTACGTACTTGTTTACTTTTGTAAGTGAAAACTCCACCCACACAGTCGCCAATCCTATCAAGCCATAGACCACCTCCACACAAGCAACCCAATTCTCATGAAACCTCCTCGTACACTGGTTTGTAAACACAAATTATATTCTGAATCTATATGCAACTCTTAGTATATTTTCTTTTTTTTTTTTTTTTTTACTGTAAGTGGTTAACCTTTGAAATTAATAAGCCACTTCACATACCTTGACAGCAGTATCTTGTCTACTGAAAGTGATGTCAACATATGACTGGCAAAGGCGTGGACTGCTATTGACTAGTTATTGATCATATAGAAATCTAATTTCTCTGATAAAATAAAACAAGATTTCTTCCAAGCTGTCGCTGTGTCAATACTATAATATGGATGCACCACATTGACGGTAATAAAATGTGTGGAGAAAAACCTAAAAGGAAACTTCACAAGAATGCTAAATGTTGTTTTGAACAAATTCTGTAAGCAACACCTCATAAAACAGTAGTTGTACAGCCTCTTACCTCCTATCTCACAAACCATCCAAGTAAGACAAGACCTGCAAAGCACTACTGGAGGAGTTAGGGTACTTTTATTGATGTAATGGTTAGCAAGCTTGACTAGCAAACCTACACAAATGGGTTTGTATCTGATTGGGCACTTCATTCATATGGCCTTGTGCCACATCTAAGCAAAAAGCTTAATAAATTACTATTGGAGAGGTTACAATGAACTCAAGAGTGATGTTCTTTGATAGACTCCTACACATGGACATGCCAGTGTTGGTCAACCAGCAAAGACTTACATATATCAGCTCTGTGTGGACACTGGATGCAGTCTAGAAGACCTACCAAGAGCAATAAATGATAGGGGTGGATGGCAAGAGAGTCAGGGAACTTTGTGCTGTCAGCATGACGACGATGATGATGATGATAAATAGTTAGATATGTACCTGATATAATTTATCATGATGAAAAAATGGACTTACTGAGTCCAAATCCTGGAAAGGACACTTGCATTTCATTTTGTGCTAATGCCCTTGGAAAACCCATGAAGCTATCTCTCCTCAACCCTGTTATGAGCAAAATAGTTGAGCAAAATGGCTTCTCTAACCTTGGTAAGGCAACTTAGTCTAGGGAAAAGAAAACCGAGTTGAAAACTTGATGAGCGTCATTCAGAAGAATCTGTGGCACATTGGAGTTCTATTCGTCTGTTATCAGCCCTTCCCAAAAATGTATGGTTGGTTCTACTGAAACCTTTACCTTGCCCAGTTGGCTGGGGCTGTAGAATACACTGACTGCATCTCTGCAGAGAGGTAAGATCCCATCCCCACTCAATGAGTGTCCTGGATATGACACTAAACAATCTTCTGGTAAAGTTCCAGTAATGCTGGAGTTTGGGGGAATATGGAGTACCCCTTTATTGTCATCGCTCCCAGGTCCACTCTTGCCTGGAGTGGTAGCACCTGATAGGGTCCTATCTATGGGTCGAATAGAACTAAACTGCGTACTTATACTTAACTGAATGGTTAAAAATAGAACTGTTTTGACATTTAAACTGTATTCCTCTGCAAAACTAAATTGTTTGAAATAAAACTGTTTTTGACATTGAAAACTTTCATACTTATACTAAACTGAACTGTTTGAAATAGAACTGTTTTTAAATACATCTAAATTGTATACTTATGCTAAACTGAATTGTTTGAAATAGAACTTTTGACATTTAACTGTTTGTTAACAAAAAAACTATACTTATACTAAACTGAATTGTTTGAAATTTAATTCAGCGTTAAATGACCCCAAAAGGGTTGATATGCTACAAAACAAAACAACCAACTAACAACCAAACCTTCACCACCATAAACAAATTACCTGTATAGGTAGTTCAACAGTTCACATCCTGAATTAAACTGTTTAGTTCTCGTACATGGAGATCAGTGGGAGAGTCCTGTGTGTGTGTGTGTGTGTATATATATATATATATATATATATATATATATATATATAGGTGCCTGTGGTGTAATGGTTACTGTTGTAGGAAATGGGCACGGCAAGACGAGATCTAATCCTGGACGAGACTGATTGCATTTCAGATTGTACTAATACCCTTGAGAAAAGTATGAATCCAATTATTCTCCCTCCAGCTATGGGTAAATAGTAGGGCAGACTGGTGTTCTTTAGCTTTGGTGAGGCAACTAGTCTAGGAGAAGGAAAACTCTGAATTCGAACCTGTTAAACTTCACTTAAAATATTGCCTTTGTGTCATACCCTGCCCGAGCGGAGGGGTCGGTGTGTATATATATATATATATATATATATATAATGTGTATGTTTGTGTGTATGCACACATACTTACTGCAAACAAAACAGCTGGGTGCCCAACAAAGTATTCACCAATTGATGACCCTGGGGTAAGGCATAGTTTTGACACCCATAGAAATGTGCACACTCTCACAGAGAGGTGCTCATGCTTATAGGAAATGGACACAGTAACCAAAGTTCAAATCCTGGTTTGCATTTCATATTGAAGAAGGGTTAATCCAACTATTCTCCATCTAGTTATGGGTAAATTGTAGGGTAGGCAGGGTTCTTTAACCATGCTATGGCAAATGGTCAAGGAGAAAAAAAAGTCTAAATTTAAATCTGTTAAATTCTGCTTTAAAAATATACAGAGTGGTTGGTGTGTGTGTGTGTGTGTGTGTGTGTGTGTGTATATATATATATATATATATATATATAATAATCATCATCATCATCTTGTCATGCCATCAACATGGATATCCCTGACCCTCTCTCGCCACTCCTCCCCATCGTTCATCGCTTTTGGCAGATCCTCAGGGCTACATCCCGTATCCTCACAGAGCTGCTGTATGTAGGTTCAAGCTGGTCGCCCTGCTTTTGTTCAGCCATGTGAGGGGTCCATAGGAGAACATCATTTATGAGCTCGTCCCTGCTTCTCCAGCAGAGTGTGTGTCTGGTTCATCTAACTTTGATAGTTTTTGTGATGGGAGGTAGGTGGCCGTACAACTGCTACTTAATGGGGTGTTGCCTCCAGGACTTGTTCAAAATTACATGCAGTGTTCTTGTGTAGTTGCCGTCAAGCTTTTTCTCCATCCATTTAGTTAGCGTCCATGTAGTGCATCCATATCGCAGTATTGACACGGTCACTGCTTGGAAGAAACTGCGTTTCATTTCAATATATATATATATATATATATATATATATATATGGGGAAAATGGTTAATAAATCCAACCGTATAAAACTGTACAAAAATGAAAAAACACAAGGTCTTCAGAGGAAGATTTTAGTTACTGAAAACCGAAATGTTTAACGTTGGCAAATAATTCAGTCAACAAAATCATCCCCTTAAGACCTTGTATATTTTCACTTTTGTACATATATACGACCGGACATTGGCATGATAGTTATTGTTTGCCAATGGCCCGGGAGACTGAGGTTCAATCCCTGGTCGAGTCATACCAAAGACTCAAAAGATGGTACTTGATGCCTCCTTGCTTAAGACTCAGCATTATAAGGTATGGATCAAGGGTAAAGTGGAGCAATCCAGGGAAAGGAGTGGTGCCCTCCCCTACATATTGGTGTAGAATATATATATATATATATATATATATCACACACACACTTATTCAAGCACTCACTCTCTTTCTCTTACTCCAATACAAATATATATCATCATCATCATCATCATCATGTTACGCTGCCAGCATGGATCTCCCTGCCCCTCTCTCGCCACCTGTCTCTATCGTCGATTGCTTCCCGGAGGTCTTCCAGGTTACGTCCTGTATCGGCACAAAGCTGTTGTATATAGGTTCTAGCTGGTTGTCTTGCCTTTGCTCGTCCATGTGAAAAGGTGCACAGGAGTATATCACTTATGAGTTCATCCTTACTTCTCTAGCAGTGTCCCATATTTCTGGTTCATCTAACTTGGATAGTTTTCGTAATGGGTGGTAGATGGCTGTACAGCTGCTGTTTTGTGGGGTATTGCCTCCAGGACTGGTTTAATACAGGTTGCAGCATTCTTATATATATATATATGTATGTATATACACAAACACATGAATGTGCAAAGGTGCTATGATCATTACTAGAATAAAAAATAGAACTGAGGTTTAAGTGCTAGCTGAGGATGTTTGTTTGTAGAACTTTATATGCAGTGATAGTTCTGTTTATTTTATATTGTTAATTTATTTTATTTTATTTCTCCCACCGCAAAAAAAAAAAAAAAAATATATATATATATATATATATATATATATGTAAACTTCCACCATCCAGTGAAGATAAAGAGCTTAGGTTTGATAGGGAAGCCTCTTCCCTTCTAGCATCCTTTACCCACTATCATCTAAAAGAAGTTAGGTCATGTTCATTTCCTGATGTCTGAGGTGCCCCTAAAATGGAAGTATTGACTGAGTCGTTATTTTTAGCATTGTTCATCATTACACTGGAGTGTCTACATTTTAAAATGTGTTGAAACAGCTCTTGTTATTCATATTTACCCAACCCCTCCGCTCGGGCAGGATATGACATAAGGATGATTTTTAAGCGAAGTTTAACAGGTTTGAATTCAGAGTTTTCCTTCTCCTAGACCAAGCTGAAGAACCTAGTCTGCCCTACTATTTACCCATAGCTGGAAGGAGAATAATTGGATTCATACCTTTCCCAAGGGTATTAGTGCTATGTGAAATGCAATCAGTCTCGGCCAGGATTTGAACTTGTGTTGCCGTGTCCATTTCCTACGATGATAACCATTACACCACAGGCACTTCCATAAAAAAACAGCTCTTGTTATTATCAAAAACAATTCTATTTGAAGGCGTTTCCCTAAAAATGTCAAAAAAGAAAAATGTCCCAAGTCTTATCTACAAACATGGGATCCACATGTTTTACCCAAGGGCTGTTGATTATCAGTCTTTGTTCTTCTATTTATGGCAACATGGAGTTAGACTAGAGATAAGGGCTGATAGTCTACATTTGATACAAGGGTGAATGAAAATTTTGGTACAAGTCAGAATCTCTAGACGCTTTTGCCAAGATTGTGAAGGAGACCAAACACACTGGACTGTGCAATGCAATGCTCACCTGATACTCTCACTTGTCAAAGTTTTCTCTATAACTTGGTGCATGACATCGAAACCTATGGTTTTAGGCTTACTTGACCTGCTCGTCAAAATTCTCGCAACCTGAGTAAAATTTCTTGATCCATCTAGTTAATGTAAGTAAAGTTGTCGACTTTAGTTAAGGCTGACCTGAAGGCTCCCTTTTCAATAGCTACTACACCTAGGTGTAGTCGAGGTCGCTACTTCATTTCCTGGATTGCTCCATTTTACCCTTGATTTTTACCTTATAATGCTGAGTGTTAAGTGTAATATAATTGCGGAGGGATTTCGTTTTATATATCTTGCCTTTCGGTTTAGTTAGGCTGAGAACCTTTCGCTTAGTGCATGGGTTAGTTAGGTGCACACATTGAGCGCAGGGCAGATGTGACAATCAGAGATGTCACAATAAAAACCCCAGATAGAAAATGGGACTGGGGATGTGAATGACGTCATGCCCAGAAGAGCTGAGGATTTTGGGGATTTGAAAAAAAAGCTGTTAGTTGAGTTTGGGACTTTGACGGGGCAAGTCGATTTTTGGTCTCACCTCAGCAAGACCAGTTGGGGTCTACGAAATGTTCCGCATGTTTGTTGAAGAAATTGTGTCTCTCTCTCTCTCTCTCTCTCCTTATGTTGAATTACTTTAAACTCGAAAAGGTTATAAAAAGTTTTGTACCTGAACCAATTTCGTGTTTTCGGATTCCTATATATTTATGAACATATGTACATTTCATGGTAATGTTACATTAAGCAGAGTGGAATCAAGTACCATTTTCGAGTCTTTGGTATGACTTGACCTGGGATTGAACCCAGTCTCCTGGACCATTGGCAAACACTCTACTCATTAGGCTAATACCATTCCTTTACCTTTTGCACAACAAATGTTTTTGGTTACTTCCGTGGCGTTATGGCCAAGTTTGAACTCAGAATGCATAAGTTCTTGAATTAGACTATGTTGCATGTACGACTTTTAAATCACACACTCAGTGAAGCAATACTATCAACAACAGCAGGTAGCTTCAATGGCTTGAAGTGCTTAAGTCACATGATTTACACAAACTAGCACATACCAAAATAGTGCAAAACTATGGCTCGCCTTAGTAATTTTAAAATATAAATAGGATGGAGAGTGTCTTATATCACATCAAATTAAGTAATTAAGCACTTTAGTAAGTGAAAAATGAATGTTGTTCAATTGTGTATAGGACATCGTTTCTGAATTACATTCGCTGTCTGCAAAGTCATTCAGTGCAGTTTTATTGATGTTAAGAAGTTGAAAAAAAAAAAGTTTCTGAAGATGAGGCATAGGTCAAGGAATGTCATTATATACATATATATATATATATATATATATATATATATAATATGTCATTCACAGAAAGTGTTTCTTTGTATCCCAACTCTTCAGTGTGGCTAGACCTACAAGATGCTTTAAGCTGGGATTGAAACCCAGCTGATTTTATGTTAGTTTGACCACTTACCCCAGAGCTATTGTCCTTCTCAGCGTAAGTAAAGGAATTCTTTTACTTATATCTTTCTCCATATACCTTAATGGCTACCTGGAGTGCTCAATTCTTGTGAAGAACTATTACATTTCAGTGTATGTGGCAGCTGGCATATATATATATATATATATATATATATATATATATATACACACACACACACACACACACGATAGAAATCAAGTTTGATGATTGCATAAACGAGAAACTGATTATCACCAAGCATCATTGATTCAGTCTACACTGATCTTAGCTTTTATTGATCAGCTCAATTGGCTGGGGCTGTCGAATATGTTGACTGCATCTCTGCAGATTGGTAAGACCCCCTTTCCAGGTGTCCTGGATCTGATATTAAACCATCTGATAGCAAGGCTGCAGCCTTGAAGATTTGGGGGCTTGCTATTATTTCCACGTCCAATCTAACTCTGAGAGGTAGCACCTGATTGGATCCTCTCTATGGGTCAAATAGAATAAACTATTTGCAAACAAATAACTGATGTTAAGTTGTGACTTATATAGCAATATTTGAAACCATTTAACTGTATGCAAAAAAGGCTTGTTTTAGAATGTTATCTATAAAATGTGTTTACAAATCATATATATATATATATATATATATATATTTCATCATCATCATCATCATCATCATCTCGTGCTGGCAGCACGGATATCCCTGACCCTCTCTCGCCACTCCTCCCTATCGTTCATCGCCCTAGGTAGGTCTTCAGGACAACAACCTGTATCCTCACATAGCTGCTGAATGTACGTTCGTGCTGGTCGTCCTGCTTTTGCGCGGCCGTGTGTGGGGATCCATAAGAGTACATCTCTTATGAGTTCATCTCTGCTTCTCCAGCAATGTCCTGCATGTCTGGTTCGCCTAACTTGAATAGTTTTCGTGATAGGGGGCAGGTGGCCGTACAGTTGGTGTCTTGTGGGGTGTTGCTGCCAGGACTTGTTCAGGATTGCACGCAGCATTCTTGTGTAATTGCCATCTAGTTTCTTCTCCAGCCGTTTTGTTAGCGTCTATGTAGTGCATCCATATAGCAGTATCGATGTGACCGCTGCCTGGAAGAAACAGGATTAGGCATTAAATAACCTACAGTGGTTGATATACCATAAAAAAAACAACAAAGATTAGTTGAATATGAGAGCCAAAAAGGGACAGGGTCTTTTAAAGTCAGCTTTTGCTCAGAGATAGCAATTGAGATGTTGGGAGAGGAATGTAGTTGAAGAAAAATGAATCTCACCAAAATTATGCCATCTCCACGAAGATTCTTGAGAGAAGATATTCAGTCTTCCTTACAATCACGGCAGAAGCACTTAATGCCATTCAGTGAAGAGACAATCTATGTTCTCATTGTCTCTCTTGATTATTTCACAAAACATTCAAATAAAGTCAACAGCCTTGATTATACAATTTGAAGTCACATTTGTGTAACGCACATATATATATATATATATATATATATATATATATATACGAGGATCATTAAATAAGTTTCCAGACTTTTTTCGTATGGGCACTTTTATTGATAGTACACACATGAAACTCTAGTCCCCTTCGAAGTAATCTCCTCTGGCTGCAATGCACTTGTACTTTTCCAACAACTTCTGGAAGACCTCGTAGAAGTCCTCTTGTGTGAGCGTGTCAATGACCTTAGTCACAGCCTCTTTCATCTCCTCAATTGTCTCATAATGACAGCCTCTAAAGTTTTCCTTGTGCTTAGGGAATAAGCACAAGTCACAGGGAGCAAGGTCTGGACTATAGGGATGGTGAGGAACTACGTTGATGCCTATCTTGGTCAAATAGTCTGTGACAAGGATGGAGTTGTGGACTGGTGCATTGTCCTGCTGGAAATGCCACTGACTCGATTTGAAGAGTGCTGGCCTCTTCCAACCGAATCTCTTCCTGAACTCCCTTTAAACCTCAACATAGTAACCCTGACCCTAACTCCAACTCTTTGACCAATCAACTCTGGTATATTGACTTCCTTACTCCTCCCACACCTCTCATCATCCCTAACAGACTCCCTGGCTTCCTTGAATCTCTTATGCCACTCAAAAACTGATGATCGCTTCATGCAAGATAGTCGAACAGCAGTCTGAAGCATTCCATACATTTCTGTGGCATTTTTTCCAAATTTAAAACAATTTTATTGCATATCGTTCTTCTAAAGTGTCCTCATGTCCAGATTGCATTTTGTAATCCACCAGCTGTGATTATCAGGCTTTAGTAGGGTGTATTCCAATTGCTGCTGTAGCTGTTGATTTGAAGCTGAAATCATAAAAATTGGTCAGTCATCTCATAAGATGTACAGCAATAATATACTGAATTTTCAAGAGTCTACGACAATTTTAAATGCCTGTACAAAAAAGTCTGGAAACTTATTGAATGCACCACATATATATATATATATATATATATATATATATATATATATATATATATAATCAACTGATTTCAAACTGCAGCCAGTGATTCCTATTTTCTTTCAAAAATGGAAATCACTGGCCACAGTTTGAAAGTTGCCTCAAATCGTCTTCAGACTGCGGCGCAATATGCATCAAGTTGAATTTGGTCGAAACCGAGAAGTTTTCAGCATGAAGGAAATACATGCGGAACCACCATTCCCATGTGATTACATAAGAAACGGTTTCTGTAAACGCGTAATAACATTAACTGCCAAAAGGAAACGTATTTTTTTTTTTTTTGTGTTTTTTTAAATCACAAACTGCACACTAAAAATGAAGATTATCGTTCCAATGCTCTTAATTGATCTGGCTTATATATATATATATATATATATAATACCTTGTCCGGTGGCAAAAGCTGCTTGGTAGTGCCAGAGTGGCAGTACCGCCTTGAGCTACCAAAACTGTGTTATCATTCCTGGTTGGTGGCTGATGAGGACAGGGTATCGCACATGCTTTCACACGTTGTATGATGAACAATTTTTTTTAGAGTGCCTATGCGCTTGAGCGGTTGATAAATGCAAATATACACCATCAAATTTTACGACTTCTTGGGCCAATTTTTCCACAAACATTTTTTTCTGTATGAAAATCAGTTGATTTGAGATATATATATATATATATATATATATATATATATATATATATATATATACATGGTGCCTTCAATAAGTTTCCAGACTTTTTTTGTACAAGCATTTAAAATTTTTATCATTAAGGTTTTTCGGACTATTGTCTTGTTATTTTTCGGACTATTGTCTTTATTGTTATTTCCAGAACGTTTCGGCCGATATGTCCTCCGGCCTTCTTCAGGTGTTTTGTCGAACTCGGGAACCTTCACGGAACTTTGAACTACGTCCTTTATTGAAACCATGGGGGTCGCCTGTTCTGATTCCGTTAGCCATAACCAGGTACAAGTGTTAAGTATTCCTGTATTGTTACTCGCCTATAGTGAGGATTGAACCTGCTGGGCTACAACAACCTGCTGAGTAGACCAAGTATAGAGTTGAATACAATATGGGAACCGATAATTAAGAAAGCTAGAAGAAAAAAAACAAAAATCTCAGGTACACCTGAGTTGAAAAATCTATTCTCACTTTATGAAACCAAACAAATTCCTCATATACAAGTTAATTCTTATAATCTCAGTAACCCTTTTGTCTCAATAGTTCTTCTTTGAAACAAAATTTCACTAACATTCTTAGTTGTCTAAATTTTTGGGACCAAGCTTGTTGATTTTTATTAAGGGTTTTCAGACTATTGTCTTTATCTCTATTGTTATTTCCACAACATTTCGGCCGATATGTCCTCTGGCCTTCTTCAGGTGTTTTTCGAACTCGGGAATCTTCACAGAAACTTTGTCCTTTATTGAAACCACGGAGGTCGCCAGTTCTGATTCCATTAGCCATAACCGGGTACAAGTGTTAAGTATTCCTGTATTGTTACTCGCCTATAGTGAGGATTGAACCTGCAACCATCAGATGATTGTCTCCTTAGAAGCTTAGGGAACCAATGCCTATAACCGTTACGCCATGTGTCCTGCTGGACAATTCACCTGGACAATTCAGAGTGAATTTTTCAGTATTATAAACTTAATGTTCTTACTTTGGCTAGAATTACTACTATTATAATGATTTTTTACCTGTGCTCATATTCAGATTTTTTTTTTTTTTTTCAACAAGCTTCGTCTCAGAAATTTAGACAACTAGCATTTAAAATTCTTATAGACTCTTGAAAATTCAGTATGTTATTAACCACTGAGCGCATAGGCACTTTAAAAAAATTCTTTGAGATTTTGCTGATGACAATATTTGACTTGCTGCACAAAATTTGATGGATCAAAACCCAAAATAATTGAAGAAATCTCTTCCCTCCTAAATTGCTTTAAATACATTTTGTAATCAATTAGAATTATAGATAATCAACTTTTATCTCTAATTTTTGAGCCTACCTTGATCTAAAAAAATAAGTATAAATCATAAGTAGATTTATGGATCCATTTTGTAAATCTACTCAAAACTTTCAATTTTATTTCTTTTGGGTGAAAAATCTAACATTCTGTTCCTTCAAGTATGCATTTAATTTCAACATTATTTAATTATTTTCATCAAATGATTCTGGGGCCAAACATGCTTTAGGTACGTATAAAAAGGTGTGAGTGTGTACATGCATACACACACATACACACACACATTAAAACATCAATCACGTTGCCCTGAAGATGGTTTTTAAACACTTAAACATTGGTAAATCTCATATAAAAAGTACATCCTTTGAATATTTTGTTCTTTCATATTTTATATTTATATACTATGGGTTTTATTTTTCTTCTATATACCTCAAATATCTTTCTCTCTCTTGTCTATATATATATATATATATATATATATATATATATATATATATATATATATAAAATTAACTTAAATCGTGAGGTTAGACTTCCTGATGATCCGATAAGGTGAAACTTTAGTAGAAGATTTCTGACTCGCGATTTAAGTTAATTTTATAATTGGCTCCACTTGTGTTGAGCACTCTTGTAATTGTAGCATTGTAGGATTCGCGGAAGGTTTTACTTTTCTTTTGACCAACTGACTGCGTATCCCTTGATTTTTTTCAAGGGGTCTGACGAGGTTGGCCTTTTCTTTCTTTTTGACCTATAATATTTTTTCTTTTTCCCCCGGGCGGTGATTCAAGATATTTTTATCTCTTGTTCCTGGCGGGGTTTTTTTTCTTTTTTTTCTGGTACCGTGAATGCTGGTAGATATTAGATTAGTAAATATATATATATATATATATATATATATATATATATATATATATATATATATATATATATTTGGTCCAGTTAAACCAGAGTTGGGAGTAATTCCATCAGGATTTTTTTTTTTTTTTTTTTATCCAAAATGATCTGAAGAAGTCCTGTTATTTTTTTTCGTGTTTTTGAAAACCTCAAAAATGCGTAACAGGATTGAAATAAATTTATAATCCTATGTGACCGGTTTTCGTTGTTTTTCTTAAAGAATATATATATATATATATATAATATCCAGTCAGTACCCAAAGACGGTGGGTGTGGATTATTCATGTATAGAATATAATAAATTTATACTTTATTGTTTTAACCCCTTTTATTTTTACGCAAGAATTTTAGATTTATATAGGTTTTTTTTCCATACACATAGACTGTAATTCATATTTGCTGTTTTTCAATCTCAATTTAAACGTGTGGTCATCTGATGAGATGGAGAGTATAATGATATTTTCCGCTGAAATAAATTTATTATGACAATCTAACCAGGTTTGAGTTTCCTTCTAATTGCACTAATATATATATATATATATATATATATATATAAACAAAGAATTGACGGAATCATCAGTAGAGAGGAAGAAAATAATTTAAAAAAATAAAACTGTGAGGGCCTTTTTGTCCGGCTCTATTCATGCAAAAATGCCGGAAAATGGTAAAAAACAGGTAATTAATATGAAGTGGAAAAAGATTAAGTGAAGAAAAAAAAAATTATGTCACCCCAGTGTCTAATGTGTCCCCCAATATATTCAAAATGTGACTGCTTCTCTGTCTACATAGAGAGGGGCGATCTATAGCAATATAGATCGCTTCTAAGATGGTAAGTTGTATGTTGTCTCTAACTCTATGCAGAACAGAAAAACAGTCATCTTGATAACTGGTCCTACAGCTATTTATGGCCAACAAATGTTTGCTGATAGCCGAGTCCATAACCAGGGAATGGCCGGATGTCAATCGACCTTTATTTGAAATACCTTTCGGTACATGCTGAGCAGCAAGTCAAATATATATATATATATATATATATATATATATATATATATATATATATATA
>CAUZXS010001446.1:107500-111174 GCA_963585895.1 Sepioteuthis lessoniana | reverse complement strand
AAGCAAAATTGGAAAATAACTTGTAGTCACTGGAAGAGATATTCTCAAGTTAAAAAAAAATGTTCCTTTGTGCGCGTGAATAGATGATATTTTAAAGTGTTTGCTTTTACTTTTATTTTTTTTATTTGAAAATATTTTTTATATAGATTTTGTTATTCCTGACTCAAGCAAGTAGGAGTTTTCAATTAGGTGTTCAAGCCTTGTTGAAGGCCAATATATAAAATTGTGATTGTTTATGAACGTGAGTTTTAAAAGCTTGATGCAAACAATCTTTAAGTTCTGTTACTGTAATTAGTTAGCAAGTAAAATAAATTTGGAGACCTTAGTCGACGGTAACCCGAAGGCTTGCATTTCAATAGCTACTACACCGAGGTGTAGGGGAGGGCGCTACTCTATTCCCTAGATAGCTCGATTTTACTCTTGATCCTTTCCTTATAATGGTCTCCCGGACCATTTGCGAACACACTGCTCATTAGACAACTTACCCGGTTACTTTTACTGCAATTAGTAAGAAACTTATATCTGACCCGGTATCCTGTCTTGTTAATATTAGCAAAAATAATTATGTTGCTGCAGCGAGGAGTCAATCATAGATTTTCTACATTATTTCAGTGTACGGTCTTTTGAAAAACACTGATTTTTTGGGATCGAAATTACAATGACATGGCCATGATTTGTGCTATTATTTAAGCTTTCCTTTATCTGACTTTTGTTGCCTATAAAGCTACTGTTATTAACGTTGATGTGAATTCATTGCATAATGACATATCACACGAAGTAGGTTATTTAATATAAAAACCATTATTCAACCGAGTCGACAGGAGCTGTAAATTACACACTGCTGAGGAGTAAGACTCCCTCTCAGCGAGTGTCCAGATGTGACACTAAACAATCTGATGGTGGAGCTCTAGTGATGGAGGAGCATTGAATCATTAATAACATTCGATTATCGTAAATGCAAACCCACGCATTATGTTCGTAATCTGATTAGTTTAATCAGTCTTGAGTATACCATGCTAAAGAAAATAAATAATGTATAATTAATATTATAGATATATATATATATACATATCTTCGTTATCATCAAGACATTCTGATAAAACAGAGCTCACTGACACTAATTTCTCCTCCTTCCCAATCTTCCACCACTTCAGCTTCAGGTTCTCTAAGCAGCATCCAGTGTCCACACATAGCTGTGGTTTTTAAGTCCTTGTTATTTGACCAACAACGGTATGTCTTTATGAGAACCTCTCGAAATAATTAGTCCTTATTTCCTCAGCAGTGACATGCATATCTTGTTAGCCTAGCATAGTTTTTGAGAAGGGAACTTAGTGGCCTTACAGCTGCAGTTTCAGGAACGCAGCTTCGAGGTTTTGTTCCAAACATTTCGAAAAATTCTAACTTAGTTCCCATTTAGCCGTTTTTCCTACGTGTTTCGCAAGAGTCCAAGTGGTGCATCCATACAGTAATACTGACAGCCTTAGCCTGGTAAAAATCTTGTGATTTTTCATCGAAGACATCAAATTTCATGATGATTAACAATCTGTCAATAGCACTCAACCCCTTTATCTATGTGTATATTAACAAGGTTTTCAGAAGATGGAATATTGCTACCGAAGTATCTCTACTAGTCTAATAATTTCAGAGGTCTGCCACATAAAGTTGATCTCTCTCTCTCTCTCTCTGAATATATATATATATATATATATACGAAGATCTTTGCATTTTGCATAGCGTTATTACTTTTGAGAAAAGTACACATTCAACTCTAATGGCTCCTTTGAAAAAATGATCTTTTGTCACATTCGGTTACATATATATATATATATATATATATGGGGGGGATCCACAAGAGTACATCTCTTATGAGTTCATCTCCGCTTCTCCAGCAATGTCCTGCATGTCTGGTTCGCCTAACTTGAATAGATTTCGTGATAGGGGGCAGGTGGCCGTACAGTTGGTGTCTTGTGGGGTGTTGCTGCCAGGACTTGTTGAGGATTGCACCCACACACGGCCGCGCAAAAGCAGGACGACCAGCACGAACGTACATTCAGCAGCTGTGTGAGGATACAGGTTGTTGTCCTGAAGACCTACCTAGGGCGATGAACGATAGGGAGGAGTGGCGAGAGAGGGTCAGGGATATCCGTGCTGCCAGCACGATATGATGATGATGATGATATATATATATATATATATATATATATATATATATATATATATATCAAACAGAATGTGACAAAAGATCATTTTTTTCAAAGGAGCGATTAGAGTTTAATGTGTACCTTTCTCAAAAGTAATAATGCTATGCAAAATGCAAAGATCTTCGTCCAGTGTTTGAACTTGGTTAACTGTGTCTATTTCTTCTGACGATAACCATTATACGACGAGCGCTTCCTCTGTCTGTTTGTCACACTAGTACTCTGTCTGTCTGTCTCTATCTCTTTATATATATATATATATATATATATATATAAGATTTTTGTACTGCTAATATTTATGGCTAAAGGTGGGTATGATGAAATAATTTATCGATAATTATCAATTGATTATCATTTAAAATCAAAATGACCTCATCAGGTCAGTTGTTCTATACATCAGGGATATAAAAATATTCTAAATAAAAATATGTTCACGCTACAGGACGGATATTTCACTTCTCTCTCTCTTTCTTTCTTTCTCACTTTCACACACACAGAGCCATCAACCCACCTACACACACGCGCGAGCGCGCACTAAAATAAAAACGGCCTTCTTTTTATTCGACACAACCTCATTCTATCTCTTTCTATTTTACTCTTGCGCAGTCGACGTGTTCTAAAATACTGACCTCCTTGCCAAAATCCGGTTGTGTAACCCAATGTAACCCAGGAATTCTAAACTACTGATTTCTCGCCTGGGTATTCAGGGTATCACAGTAAACTAAATCTGATAGGGAGGTCCCAGTTCGAGAGATGGGTAGGTTTTTGTGGTATAATGGCTAAAGTTCTTGACTGCAACTTCGTCGTAAGAGAGTTTACTTTTGAACTTATACTCTTAAGAAAACATCAACCCAATTATTCCTAATGTATGGGTCAAATAGTACCACTGCTGCTTTTTGACAATGATTGCTTTGGCATTAACGAAGCCATAAAGTTTACATATCATTAAACAAACAAACCGAATCAAACTTGTTCTCAAAATATGAGATATGCAGTTTCACATCTCTATTACTTTTTGATTAGTTTTGTCCTGAATATTTAGCATCTATTATGGTCCAATGTATTGGTTCGATAAATCTGACATAATCAAACACAATAGTTTTTACATTATTGCTCCGACTTTTAAATCATTTATATCCAAACCAAGTATGAAATATTTAAAACAATTGTGAAGATTACTTATAAATTGGCACTTAAATCGTTGATTTTGTGAATAATTATACGGTCTTGACTTGTTTAAAATTAATATTGAGATATGTTTGTACCGTACATAATTGGCAGCTTTAACAATTAAATTGACATCAGTTTAAACACAACAAAAGTACCTTGAAAGTTCTCAAAGAAAATCATAAACGCTCTATGATTTTCCCCCAACTCTCTCTCTCTCTTTTTCTCACAAAGACTCATAAATCCACGCAATCATGTTTATTAGTCTGTTTGTCTGTCTGTCTGTCTGTCTCTGTCTCAGGCTCTCCT
>CAUZXS010001446.1:60000-105000 GCA_963585895.1 Sepioteuthis lessoniana | reverse complement strand
ATATATATATATATATATATATATATATATATATATATATATATATATATATATATATATATATCATGGCTTCTCGCCGTGAACGAAGATCAAGAAGTAGGGGGTCCTCACCGACGGTAGGTTAGTTCATTGTTGATAATCCGATGTGGGACAGAAAGGCGCCATCTTTGGGGCCGCATGTGAAGGTCTAATCAGTTCTCGATGGTATAGTGTTGGGATTCATCCTCCAATATCTTTTGACTTGAAGGTGGCCCTCCAAGTGTTTTTAATGAAGGAGACAACATGTTTTGTGGTGATGTGTGTTTGAGTATGATATATATATATATATATATATATATATATATATATATATATATATATATATATATATATATATAGAAAGAGAGAGAGAAAAAAACACACTAGATTGGTTTATTGATTTCAAATGATTTTAGTGTTATAATCTAATTATAATTTACCACGAATCTAATTGTAAAAGCAAACTGTGTCATTTAGTGCCAGAACTGCACACATTTAAAAAGATAAATCCTTGGAAGGTAAAAAAGGTTATCTTATATAACAACAGACAAGGATCATATCTATAAATTCAAAAAAAACTCAGACTTTTAGAACAATATTTCCGGTCAATGGGTCTTGATTATAACAGATACAAATTTCTCCCTAATTGAAGGAGTCTTTATGATGAATGAAATGCTCAAAGATAAATGGATAAAGTATATCAAAATACTGAAGCCAAGAGGATTCAACATCATGTTTAACGGGCCTCAACACAGACTTGGATATTATTTGTGAGCACTTTTCTCATTTCAGCCGGTGTTAATTGATCGGTGTTATTGCTCTGAACTGTTGTTATATGTTTGATGACAATGGTATGAGAGAGGCGGTATGTATCTAAAAATATTTTAACATAAAAACAACAAAAACAATCATTTGAAAATATTCGAAGCAATTACTATAAATAAATAACCAAACATAAATTAAATAACTATCAATATTGACACTAACATACTTAACATCTTCAACAACTAACACACTAACAAAGTACCTTGAAAATTTATGAACGTTGCCAACAAAATAAACATAATACTCGAACTAAACAAAAAAGAAAACAAAAAAAAACAGCAACTACAATTCACCCTGAATGTGATTGAAAGTGCTTGCTATCAAAACCTTGGGCAGATCTTTACTGAATTGGACTTTGTTACAAAAAAGTTGATGGAAACTAGAGAAAAAACATGACAAGATCATAAAGTAGGAAAGTTCCGTGGTCTTTAAAAAACTTTCATAAACAATTATTTGCGTCCAAAAAGAATGCTATATTTACCTTCAATATATGTATATTCAACCAATAAAAAATTTAGTTTTTAATGTCTCCCCCATTGAGATATAGATATATATCATATAATAATAATAATAATAATAATAATAATAATAATAATAATAATAATAAAGTTTGAACAAAGAGACTTGCTTTCACTTGTTCTATAAAAAGGCAATAATTGTTAACAGCATTAATAAATATGATAGTAAATGTAACAAAATTAACACCATTAAGTCCAAAGAAAACTCTTTTTGCTAGACAAATTGTCTGGAAAAAATTGGATTTAAGACCCCTTGTCATTTCCTGTTTATAGCTTAGATATTCCCCTTTCCTAAAAAAAGGGAAGTTAGTTGAACTCAAGTCTCCGGACAAGTAAATTTGGGAAGGAACTATAAAGCAAAAAACGAAGGACCTTTGATGGAAAATAACTTTGAACGATTAAAACATAAATCCACAAGATTATTACTTCACATAAAACTCATATATGTATATAGACCTACCAATTCTTCTTATTGCTATTTATCCTTTTTTGTGTGTTTAATTTGTTGTTTTGCATGTCTGTCAAAAGCCTAATAATTGGTATCATTCTATTTACCTTCTTTTCTACTTTCGTAAATACTTATTTAATGTATTAAGACAACTGTTAGTGGTGACTATATCTTTAACTTTGTTTATTATAGAAGTAATTCTAGTTTTCAGATTTTCCCGTTCGCTACAAGTTTTCATTTCAGTTAGACTTTTGAATTTAACGAAAAAATAGAAGCTTTCTATTTCCAGGATTAGAATTCTTAGTTTGACATTTATCTATTAGTTTTGACATTTATATTGATATCCAATGTATTTTCACAAGAAACTGGGTATATAAAATGAAATAACGCGTTAAAATAGGGGAATTTTTTTCTTTTCATTTTTCGGTATTTTTAATTCAGGAAAATGTTTCGCAATGCTTTCGCATTTAAAGTATCGACCAGACCTAGCAAAAAATGAAGGAATTAACATACTTAAATAAAGTTCATAATATATTTTTTTCATTTTGCAGTAAATAAACTAATAACAAATATGAAAAAAAATTTTTTTTTCATTAGCTATACATTCTGGTTTCGTTATATATTCCTAACACTAACGAGATTAAATTACTTACATCAGAAGTATTTTGTCCAAGCATTGCAGAGAAAAGTTTTATGGAATCACCCAATATCTGTTCATTTCTCCCATAAGTCATCATATGATTGACACAATCAGCTTTAGAGAGAAGAAAACGATTCTAAACACATCTCCAAGGAGATACGGGAACCTGTGAGTTTGATATTCCTGGCTTTCTCAGCTATCGCTTTAACCTTCCATGACTTTTACGGCCCCCTTTGAAAGAAACACTTGCTGTTTTAGATAGTTTTCTTCACTTAGTTGTTCGTAATTCTAGCTCTTCTGAGCACAGAATATCAATTTATAATGCTGGCACACACACACACACACACATGCAATATATATATATATATGTATATATATATATATATATATTTATATACATATATATATATATGTCTGCACACATTCACCCATATATATATATATATATATATAATATTGGAACTTGATTTACTTTGCCAGGTGCGACTAATTTTAAGGACAAGAAAGCCGGCGATAGAGAAAATTTTCATTACCTGACGTCAGCCATTTTACCTTCAGTCAAATCTATGAGCAGATAACGGTTTATTGGAAGAAAACTGAGTTGCTTAATGTGACACTCGTAGTAAAATGGTGAAATACTAATGCCACTGTAACTATTCACGACAGAAACGGAGGATTCAGTCAGATATAGTTTAACTGCAGTAATTTTCCGACCTCAAAATTGACAAATTATGTGGTTCCTTTCACGTGGACCAATCTTATTTCTTCCTCTGTTTAATTAGAAATTTATTGTTTTTTTTTGTCGGATATGAAATGTCATATTAACTTGCTGAAACTAGAGAGTTGATAGATAGAGAATTGATTTAAATGACACTGAAAATTATGCCGCTGTGGAGACAAAGTATTTAGCACATATCGTCTGACAAAATGATTTAATTGCAGAAAAAGCCATAGATAACTGTCCTTAAAAATCTAATATATATATATATATATATATGTGTGTGTGTGTGCGTGTGTGTGTATGTGTGTGTGTGCGTGTGTGTGTGTGGTTTGGTAGCAGGCTTCTATTTAAGCATGTTTGATTAAATAATGAAGACATTCTGTCTATATAATTTAAATAGGAGCCTTTTAAGTTTCCTGATAAGTGTTTTGATTTCAGGTTAGAATTGGTAGATGAATTTACCAAAATTGACAAGCTACGATTACAAATCCTAGAAGTCCTACATAACCCCACTCCTAAAATCAATAGAACTAATTTCATAAATAGTGACACTGTATTGAAATGCCTTAAGATCTTTTAAATATTCCGAATTTCTTGATAATATTCTATTTCCGTTGATAGCGTTCTGTTTTTTTTTTAATTCATCAGCAACTCAGTTTTATCCTACTCTGAGTTTGCATAGTTTTGTTATGTTATAAAAACCAAACAACTTTCAAAACTCTTTAAAAAGACTCTTTACATATCCAAGCAAACCCCTTATGATGGCCGATGGAATGTCCGAGAGTGCTTCGGACAATTTTGGTAAATTCATCCACCAATTCTAACGTGAAACCAAGACACTTATCAGGAAACTTTAAAGGATCATAATTAAATTATGTAGACAAAATGTGTCTTTATTATTCAATCAAACACACACATATATATATATATATATATATATAAGGTCCATTCAGTAGATGAGAAGGGTTTTGATTAAGGAGCTGGCCATAGAAAGCATTATAGCAAAGCTAAAATTTTTTCAAGGAAATCAGTATCGATGGGTCATTTTATGTTCAAAAGACAGTCAGCAAGCCCTTCTTTATTGACCGCTGCGTTTGGAACTTTTTCACAACCGGGAAAGCAGTGTGTTTTTACTTCATAAACTATCTTTTAAGCTCCGGCTTGTGGCTCGTTTGCAAACATTTTTTGAGTAAGATATGCTTCTTCGAACATATCACATATTCTTCTGTAAACTTCTCGGGGTTTGAATTCTCAGCCAACAAAAATTTAATGACAGGCCACTGTTCAGCCTTGGAGCACTCTGTTTTTATATACAGCCATTTTAAGCAGAATCAAAAGCAATTATTTTGCGAGAATATTATAATCTTTTACTTTAAATCAATTCCAAACTGGAGAGTAACCGTGGGGTAATGCTTAATGTCCTGGAATAACGCTTCAGATTTAACGATTTCAAACTCAATTTGCCTTGTTTCGTCCTCTTTCTGAATAATACTCGTTGGAAAGGTATAAACCCTCTAGTGACCTATATTTGTTACTTAAATACTATCACTGCTCTTCTACAAGGATACATTTTGCATTAAATAACCGACGAAAGTTAGCCCAATCGGTTCGGACTGTAGAATATTCCGACAGCTTGTCTGCAGATGGGTAAAAAAAAACCTCCCAACGAGTGTTCTGATAAACAATCTGATGGTGATGCTCCAGAAATGGTAGAGCTTTGGGGAGTTCACAGAACCTTATTAGAGCAATTACTCTAAGGGTCTATCTTTCCTGGAGTGTTAACACCTGAATGTGTCCTATCTAAGGGTCAAACAGAACTACTTGAAATTTAACTCCAAATAAATGAATAATGATAATTCTAATTCTTTGAAATGGAAACTTTTTGATCATCTAACTGTGTATAAACAAATGATTGTTGTTTGATTGAATTGTTAGTGATACATAGCAATACTTGGAGCCATTTAAAAGTGTTCAAATGAATGAGTAATGCTGAATAGAATAATAAGCTTTAAACTGCAATATCTGTAACCACTTCCCTATGTGCAAATAAATTGGTAATAACCAATAGAATTATAAGTGTTAGATCACAACCACAGAAACTCTTTAATCACTTCGAAACATTAACAAAACTAACGTGCAAACAAATTAGTTCTAACTCATTTAAAAAATGTAATTATCGACAATCTAATCTCTTACATATAATGTATATCTATCTAAATGTGAGCAAATAAATGACTGGTGTTGTAACACACCCATGATACGGATATATGAAATGTACATAGAATGTTCATAACTTATACATAGATAACATAGGAATCCCGAAACACAAAAAAACACTAACGACTTCTTAGTTCAGGTACGAAACTTTTTATTACCTTTGAGTTAAAAGGTTTTTCGACATAAGGAGAGAGATACACAATCTTTCTATGCTGACTTTTCCATCTGCACCCCACCAAGTGCGGCACCCGCCGCAAGGCCTCGGTGAGCTCCGAAAGTCAACCCTCTTCTTCAGAGGCAAAACTCAACTCACTGACTTTTCTCAAATCCCCAAAATCCCCCGCGCACGCTTGCGGTGCCTTGACGTCATTTACATCCCCCTGGTCACATCCTCTATCTGGGATTTTTATTTTGACATCTCTGAATGACACATCCTCCCCGTGCGCGCATGAACACCTGTGCTTATGTTGCACCTAACTAACCCATGCGCTAAATGAAAGTTTCTCAGCCTAACTAAACCGAAAGGCAAGATATATAAAACGAAATCCCGCGGCCATTATATTACAGTGTTAAAAATTGTTACTGATACAAAGCAATATATGAAACCATTTAATTGTGTGCCAAAACTGAGCTCAGGCTCATTTAAAAATGTTATCAACAAAATTTGTTTATTAGCCATACATCTTTAATGTATATATATATATATATATATATATATATAGTATTGGTATTAAATAACCAGTGGGTCATAAAACAAAACAAAACAAAACCAACGAAGGCTGATTATGACATCAAACAAAGCATCCATACTGTTGGGTATCACCTACCTATTCGTCACAATAAGCTAGTCCATCTGCCATATATGGCAGTTGCTTCTAATACGAGTCGATCAGTCTAGCGTCTAGCAGTCTATGAGTCTGAGACCAGAAGAACCGTTCCTTATTACGAAGCCAATTCTATTGTTGAAGTATACCCTTATTCTATCCACTCATCCTATGTTCTTGTTACTAACAGTCTCTCTCTTGTAAATACTCTTTCCTGTAAATAGAACTATTTCCTCACATATCGTGGTTTATCTTATTATTACTACTACTTGTGTTCACTAACCAGAACACAACACATACCTATTTCAAACAGTGCATAGTTTTCATATTTAAAAAAAAATATCTAAAGTATCAAAGTGTTTTGCTTTTTAAAAAAATCCGCTTCTTCATTGAGTGAACTCGTACTCTATGTGTGTCATGATATAAAGAGCATGAAGCAGTATTTATCAAGATAAACATTTACAATAAAAGAAAACATTAATCTTCTTCAAAAGGGTCTCTCTCCTACCAGTAAATACATTTACTGGTAGGAGAAAAATAAAGCCCATGAAGGCACTATTGCAGAGCAGGATGACCTTCATTTCAATTTACTAAACCGTACACTCACACACACAATCATACAATTTTTAGGCAGCTGTTGACAATTCATCACTTTATGATAATTTGGAAATCTAATCTCTGTTAAAATAAATGGGATTTTCTCCAATTTGTAGTCATGTTGGCATGAGAATTAGATTGCAGCACTTTAATTTTTTGGAAAAAAAAGTTGGATGGAAACTATAGAAAAATGCAAGGTGCTGTTTGGAACAAATCCTGGAAGAAGCACCCCACAAAAAAGAGCTGTTACGCCACATCTCTTTCATCTCACAAACCATCCAACTAAGACAATACAAGTGGGGTGCTACCGGGGAACTAAGGACAAACGTATCAGCGACGTTTTCTTAAGAACTTCTACACATGCAATAGGCAGTGTTACCCAGACGACATATAATTACATATATCAACTCTGTGTCGGCACTGTATTAAGTCTAGAGGACGAGCAAAGAGTGATGGATGATACGTACATATTCTAAGACGAAAAAAAGGAGGCCATCAACACTCCTAAGTTGATATTAAGAAGTTGTTTTATATGCTTTATGATTATCTCTTGCAGTTGAAGTGCTTCAGGTCCATTCTTAATCTGTTTGTTTGTTGTGGATTAAGTCTCCGTGTACTGATAAACAATGATGAATTATTGCAAACAAATTGTTTTTGATGAATCATGATAGGAGATAATTTTCATCGACAAGTAGCAGAATCTTCAATTAAGAATACCCCTTCAGGCTTACTACTCATTTTATTATCCAGAAGCCCATTTGCAAGAATCACAGATCGGAATACATTTGGGACATGTTAAAATTCCTAGGTTTATTTAATGCTGTTATTAATCAGTTTGTTTGAGGCGTGCTAAGGGTAACGGTTATTGTCTGTCCAAAATTAAATCAAAAACCAGAATCAAATTCTAGATAAGGCGACTTCCTTCACGAAAAGCGTGGATCTATATGTTCCTCTCAGCAGGGCATAAATAGTAGGACAGATTCGTTTAGGCAATTAATCTACGAGAAGGAAAATGTTGAAGTCAACCAAGCTTTACTCCCATGAAAATTAATCTTGCGTGAAATCCTGATTGTGGCAGAGGAGTAGATAAATATATACGACTGGATTGAATTAAGAGTTTTCCTTGTAGATATATTTTCATATCAAGGCTAAAGTGCCAAGTCTTCCCTACTATTTACGTAGGGCTAAGAGGAGAATAGATAACTTCATGCTTTTAGCATTACTGCAAGGTAAAATGCAAACAGTCTCATTCAGTTTTAGAGTTAGAGCCTTTGTAACAGATGCAGTTAAGTATCATAGAGAGTACACACAGTTCTTGCATGAGATATTCCTAGGTCAAGTTTAGAATAGATGTTTATGGTGGTAATTCATTTTCCTAAAGCTCTATATCACACGAAACCTTTTTTTTTTTTTGGTCAGTATGTCTCCTGTAAAATATACTACTGGTTTCTGTTTCAATTCTAGCAATTTGAAAAAAAAAGCAATTCTCTTTATTTCCGCTCTTAACACCAAATAACCCCCCATTGCTCTGAGAGCCACAATTAACACGAATTTATTCGCATAGCATCGTGACGATTTTATAGGTTATTGGAGACATTTTTTCTCTTGCTTTCTTTTCAAACACTCTTTGTAATTTGATTCAATTAAACATTTTACAGTAGTATTTCTTTTACTCCGCAGGGAATACACTCATTCAAGTTGATACATGGAAAACATTCGATTATCTGCTCATGGTAACAGTGTTCTACTCCAGAGGGTGAATCAGTTTTGTTGCTATGGAAGCCAAATCATTATCGTCATTATCATTATCATCATCATTAGCAGCAACAGGAGCAGCAGCAGTTCATATATAAAAAGCAATCACCGTTATATATAGATCATTCTATTTACAACATATATTCTATAACTATAGGACAATGCATTATTGACTCAACTGAATTCAACAGGCTTGGTGATAAAATAAAGTCCAGCATTTTGTTTGCGTAGGAAAACTGACAAACAAACAAAGAAACAAAGAGTAAAATATTTGCTGCAAGTAGAGCAAATACAGACTTACGAGTTCTGAAAATTTAATTCCTCAAGTCACTACTATGTGTCGCTTCGGTGATGCATTTCGAGAACATATGGGCATATTCCGGCTTCCGTTTTCTTGAAACACAGAGTACATGAGCAGAGGAAGTGGTACTAAGTCATATCAGAGCCAAAATATCAAAATTCTCATTCTCTCTCTCTCTCTCTCAAAAAAAAAAAAAAAGAATTGAAAAAAACAAACTGTTATGTAAAAGAATGTACTCCTACCGACTCGTGGATCGAAAAAAACTACGACGGATTTTTAAGTGTGGAACCAACCCTGAAAAGATACAGACTCCCAAAAGAGTCAGATTAAAAATGCAGGTGTTGTAGAGAAGAATGTACCGATACTGCCTCGTGGATCACACACGGACTTCTAGCCAACAATGACAAGCGTTGAAATGGATTGTGTTACTTGAGTTCACATGACTAGAAGTGGTAGATATAAAAATGGGTCAGACAGGTGCCTGACGAGAGAGTGTATGCAAAATAGATGTGAAATACAACATTGCAGGTTAGTATTGTTTAGCATTCCATAACCAATATGCAAGAGTGTAGACATCTTAAGTATTACCCACCTAATGGAACATTATAAAAGTGAAAACGAGGAATAGTTCTGAATATCATTAAAAAAATGTAAGGAGGTGCCCGTGGTGTAATGGTTATCGTCGTAGGAAATGGACACGGCGACGAGTTCAAATTCTGGACGAGACTGATTGCATTTCCCAGAGCACTAATACCATTGGGAAAGTCATGAATCCAATTATTCTCCCTCCAGCTATGGGTAAATAGTAGGACAGACTGGGTTCTTCAGCCTAGGTGAGGCAACTAGTCTAGGAGAAGGAAAAACTCTGAATTCAAACCTGTTAAACTCCGCTTAAAAATTGACCTTGTGTCATATCCTGCCCGAGCGGAGGGGTTGGTAAATATGATTTAAAAAATGTACGATCTGCCAGATGTGGATTTACAATGGACTAGCTACAGCTGCTTTCACTACCAACAGCTATTTTTGACTGTCGTTTAACGATTCGAAGCTTGAACAGAAAGAATTATTATTACTGGTTTATACAAATACACAAGAAAAAGATGAACTAAACTAAAGCCTTGTTTAAATTAACATTTATAGGGACAAGCACATATTCTTCACTTCTTATAACAAAAGAGAAAACCCCGTGGCGTAGTGGCAAACAAGCTGGACTGCTATATCGAAAAAAGCAAGTCTGAAATTCAGGTGTTATATTGCGTTCATTTTTGAATCTATACACTTGAGAAAGGTAGGAAACTCATAATATCCCCGACAAAGTGTTAAATATTAACACTAATGTTCTTCTACAGGGATGGCTTAAGCATTAAATACTCCAGAAAAGTTGATATGCCATTAAACAAAGAAATCAAACAAAACATCTAACTCTCTCTAATCATATAAATTATTTGAGTAAGATTGAAATACTTGGTACCTTATAATTTTGCAAAAAAATCTTATTACAATCCAATAAAAAAAAGTCATTTTCCAAAAAAAAAAAGTTTTAAATAAAACATTGTAGAGATGTCATTGCCATAAAAAATTGGATGAGTAAGAAAGGATATCATTTCGTATTTTTGTTATCAAACTATACAGTATTGAAAATTTATAACCGAAGGTTGATATGTCATCAAATAAAGAAGCCTGAAGCAAAACGAATATGTACCAAGAGCAGTAGAAATTTAAAATCTATAAAATATCAATATCAATACCGTCACGTGATAAAAAAAGTCAGTCACTTTGGGGAAAACATTAAGTGAGTATGTGATTCCGATCGCCGGATATATATCCTTCTTTCGCATCAACACGTAATACAGAAACTAATTACATACATATTTTCTAATTAAAAAGATTCGTCATAGTTACCTAAACTCGTTCGAGGAGGGTGGTGGGAATCCTCGTGGCGTTGTGGCTAACGTGATAAAAAGCAACATCATAGGAAGAGAGTTGAAACTTCACTCCTAATATAGCGGTCAATTTCAGACTGATTCCTTTTGGAAAGAAATGAACCCTCTATGAACCATTCCAGCCAGCTATGAGTTAAATATACCTGAACATTCCTTCTACAAGAATGGCTTTTGTATTGAACAACCTACAAAAGTTGATATGACATTAAACAAAGAAACCCAACCAATCATTTAACACTTACTAATAATACTAATTATTTGTATGAGATTAGAACACTTAGTACGATATAAATGTGCAAAAATGATTATCCTTACAGTCAAATAAAAAAAGTATTGTCTAAAAAAGATTGAAATCAAACGTTGAATATATATGATTACTATAAAATACTGAATGAATATGAAAGGATATAATTTCGCATTTTTATTATCAAACTATACAGTATTGAAAATCTATAACTGAAAATATAACTGAAATGTTTCCACGAGGTAAAGTTTTACTTGTCAAAAATAAAACAAACCAAAAAACTGTACATTTTGAGTAGCAGTCTACTATTCTGGAACTGCTGCACATTTGACATATTTTATTAAAAGGTTTCAATGCTGAACAGTTTTCGCATTAGTGATACTGATTAATATCCATTCTAAATTGTGTATTGTTCCTTTATCATGAATAGAAAAACCAAGTTTTATATATATATATATATATATATATATATATATATATATATATATATATATATATATATATTGTAGGAATATATTTTAAAGATGACAGCAAAGTCCGTGAGTGAAATATAACAAATAAGTATTAAGGCTATTTACTGATTATCCGAAAGCACTGACATTACAACTCAAAAACGTATACTTTCTACCTTTGAAGGTCATTGACAAGGATGTCAGTGAACCTTACGAACACACACACACACACACACACACACATATATATATATATACATATATATATATTTGTGTGTGTGTGTGTGTGTGTGTGTAAGGTGGTGTTTATTGACTCACTATAATGCAGGATTTGACACAAGGTCTGTTGAATGTTTTTAGTTGATTGGAAGAAAATTAGTTAGTATAGGTGTTTTCTCGTGTAAGATGTTGCTTATTTGCTGAAAAACAACTCTATAGGCGTTTTGCCTAGAGAGTTGTTTTTCCTCCCAGTTTTGTTTTATAGTTGTTGATCTTCGTGTGGTCAGTCTTCTTTCTGGTTGCTGAAATCAGTCCTTCTCCGCACTTTTCTATGTTGTCTTTGAGTCGTTGTATTGTCAAGTAAACGCTGTCTTTAATGCTAGTAAGTCCTCTTCCACTTCCTTTTCTTGATACATGTTGTCAGTCAACGTCATCTCTGGAATGTAATACCTTACTTATGGTCATTAGTTTTCTTATTCTTTGGTCCATTTGCATAAGTTTTTCTGTTGTCCACTTCAAGAATGGTCCCGAATAACTTACGAGTTGTACAGTCCAGGTATTTATTCCTTTGATAAGGTTCTGCTAAATAGTTCTGTATCGAGTAACTTTCTGGTTCTCCTGATATACTCTTTCTTATTTTTCATCTCCACTTGTTAGATAGTGTCCGTTTCCAAGATGCCCGACTATTTGTATGTTTCCTTTTCTCCGATCGTTCTCTGATCGTCCTTCAGGTGTCGTTAGCCGCTTTTCATAACTAGCATGGCACATTATTCGATGCCAAATTCCATCCCTTTGTCTTGAATTTTATTATTATTATTATACTCTTTTGAAAGTTTTTCTCACCATCATAAGCTGACGTTTTTTCACTGGAGTTTGAGTGACAGCAAGTCTCCTCATATCGTCTGTACTCTTCTCAATATCTTGACCGATCTTAAAATGCTTTTGTCTGGTTGGTCTCTTTTTGTCCTTTGATTTCCCATTCCTTAAAAAGAACACACTAGGGATTTTTCAGAGGCAACCAAACAACTATCACTGCCACTTTCATGTTCAATAGTTTTCTCAGTTCTCAAGAATAGTCTTTGTACTTATGAATATTTTCGCCTTATTTTTATTCTGTAGTCTACCTGGGCAGCAAAGTCGACTATTCGGCATTTTCTCTTGTTTTTCTTGAGTAAAGCTCGGTCTATTCGTCTGGCTGAGATTATGCGATTGATTTGTATCTTAAAATCCCAGGGAATTTTGTGCGTTTCATTCTTCAGGATGTATTCTGTGTTGTGTTATTATCATCAGTATTATTAATTGAAAGCATATGTGCTAATTATTTATATTAAATCGCCATACTTGCTAAATAGTGGGACTAATACTAAATAGCAGTACTTAAAACCATTTAACTGTGGGCAAGCGAATGAGCTCTAAAATTATTTTTTTCAATACGGATTCACCAATAAACATTTACCTTATGTGTGCTGACATTTTCCTTGAGTTTTGAATAAAGATATTCTATTAATACGACAACCTCCCACCGTCTCATATTCACATACACCGACTTTTGTGTTAAAGTTTCCATACATCTACTTTTTGTACTGGAATATATATATATATATACATATATATATATATATATATATATATATATATACTAATTAATTCTAAACATATTTCATGAGTGAAAGTACAAAAGAGATTTAATCTATGTAACATGATTTCTGATTTTTCTGATTCAATCCCTTTACCAAATATCAATGGCTGCTATTCAGAGCCTGGAAAACTCACCTCGGGATTGCTGTCGTCTTTGTATTCCTCAATATTTTCAAGTCACTTCAATAGCATAACGTTTTTACCATATAAGACGACCAAAAGAAATAACGAGCAAAATAAATTTGATAATTATTCCATAGCAATTTCAGAATAGACAAGCCAGTGCCTAAAAAACAGTTATATATATATATATATATATATATATATATATATATATATATATATATAGAGAGAGAGAGAGAGGCACCAAAGCTATCTATCTACTTTTCTATCTATCCAACAAACGCATAAATACGTTTCTAAATTTTGTTCAAACAAAATTGACAAGGCAAACTCACATTGCTATTTTGATATTCCCCCTAACAGAAACTGCCAGCCCAGAATCCTGAAATTATTTTTCTACATATTCAGCAACGCAATCGTAGAACATTGCTAAATGCATACTTTGTGTTGACTACAATAAAATTTGGTTCTACTTGAGTAATGTTTATTTTGAAAATTGAAACAAACAACCAAGGTGATCCTCATGGTGTAGTGGCTAATATACTGGCCGCAACACTGCAGTCAGTTGTAATTCCAGTAGCACTACTGCATTATATTTTGGACTGTAACGGATAAAAAGCTCTCTTTCTCTTCCCTATCTCTCTCTCTGTCTGTTTCTCTCTGTCTCTCTCTCTCTCTATATATATGTATATATTTATGGGTTAGTTGAATGGACACGTGTAAAGGATTTGCTAAAGGGTAAAGTACAAATTTAATCAGACAGGCTATCATAGCATATTGGAGCATTGTTATATATTGACCGTCGACCGTGCCCTCAATCAAGAGATGCACCTGTGCAAAGAAGCGGAAGGACAGAGGAAGCAGGTGGACGTTAAACAATAATATAACCAGGTTCATAGACGGTTCGTGTCAGTTGGAGAGAGTATGCCAGCGTGAGAACCAGCTTGCAGACTAAGGGTCTTGCAGCCCACAGTGACCCACGGTTGAGCAACCCAGCCAAGATAAGAAAGAAGTGTTGCTATTGTCGAAGAAAAACTTGGGGTGAATATAGCAGTCTGTCCCCGTCTCCAGTTCATCTCTCACACATAAGAAACATCACCCCATCGAGAATAAAGTGTGAGAGATATATATTTATAAAGAAGTGTTTTCGTTCGTTCATTGAAGTTCGTATATCATGTTTGATTATGTTTCCACTTATATTTGTATTACGGTAAAAAAAAAAACATATGAGTATTTGATGCCTAAGGCCAGTTCACGCCAGCATGGCGTGGTATCGAACCTGAGTTTGAACCTAGACTATAAAAGAAGCGACCCATGTCAACACATCAAGAAAATTAGAAATGAAAAGCTGAAATGAATCTAAAAAAATAGAAAAAGCGAGAACGAAACAGAACGAACGAGGCACGAAAAATGGGGAGATGGAAAGAAAAAAGAAAACCAAAACAGACCAACAACGAAAAAGAGAAAAGATGAAAAAAAAAAAAAAAGAGAAACACTCCAAAACTGTAAGTAAATTGCTCATTCGAATATTGTAATATTTTTCTCTGTCGTTCATATTAGGGGTTCGTGCTGAGAGAATTTAAAATGATTATGAAAAAAGTAATAATGACAAGTGGGAAGTAAAAATGAGTCTTGTTGGCTTATATATTAATGTTATTTGGCCTTTCTAAAAGATAAAATGGAAATAATTTTAGAAAAGAAAAAACCGATTGAGCCCTTCATATAAAGCATAGAAAAATGATGAAAACTACTATATGTAATTTTGAATCGTAGTGAGGGATAAAGAAAGAAAGAGAGTAAGAGGGAAATATACAAGCAGGTTGCTGTGAAACGAAAAGAAAGAAAGATGGCCCTGTGTTAAAATTATTGACGGGTCATGATGTAAACTTCCACTTTGGTTTTGAGTTGTAATTTTTATGAATGAATTTGATTGAAAAACAAAATTTTTATGAAGGAAATTTTGTGAATGCAGTCCTGGCGCATGGTAATTTGAAATTAGGATTTCAATCCGAGATCTGGGAGAATTTCGGGGCATCAATGATGTTGTCTGGAGAATGCTCATACACAATTGGATCCGTAGTTAAGGCTGTGGGATGGGTTCGAGATTGGAAAAGAAACATCACCCTATCGAGAATAAAGTGTGAGATATATATTTTTATAAAGAAGTGTATTCGTTTGTTCATTGAAGTTCGTATATTATGTTTGATTATTTTTATTACGGCTAAATAACAGCATCATGTGATCCTATTTGAAACTCATCTTTTGTATCAAGAATTTGTACTCATGCATAATGACTGAAAGCTTATAAGTAAACTGTGACAGAGGTATATTAAACGCAAACAGGAACAGCAAATCTTTCAACTGGTGTAAGATGAACTATTTCAAAAAGTCAGAGCTAAACAACCTGCAAGTTCAACTCAGCTTTGGCATCACTTGCAGGAAGGTATGAAAGAACAATCTTGCGCCTAACTCCAGTCTTTTGTGTAAATATGCCGAGAATCTGTGAAGCAGTGATAGCGACTACAAGGAGTCTTTTGATGAATCAAAAGTTTAAGGCATTTTTTAGTGTGTTTTTTTTAAATTTAATTTGTATTTTAATGTGGCTCAACATGGTTTGTATTTTGTATAATAATAAAACCAATGAGGTGTTTAACTTGTTTCATTAAGAATAACACTTTTGGAATGAAAAATTACAATTTTTGAGGGTGGAAAAAAATTTTGACTAGTAGTGTACATACATATACTTTATATATATATATATATATATGTAAAATGTTTTATGTATACACATATAATCGTATATATATATATATATATATATACCTGTCTATTCTAACGTTCACCCGTTCAAGTATTCCAATGAGTCATTTGACTTTTGGATGAAATGAATTTAGAAAGCCACCGAAATTTTCATAAGTCGGTGCCAAAATTTGTACTGAGTTCTTTGGAAACTACAATACCATCAAATACTTTTTCAGCTTTTGACACTGTACGCCTTAATTAGATGACAGGAGGAAATAGGACTATCATGATACACACTGAACTTCATCTCCTCTTTTAATAACATATATACGTTACGTATTAAGAAAATGTAATTAGCGGTCCGAGTTCAAATCATGAAAGAATTTGTTTGCATTTCATTTCGCGTTAATGATCTTTTTAAATAAATAAATCTCTTTAATCTATTACCCAGTCAGTTTGGCTTGTAGAATACATCAACTGCACCTCTGCAGAGGGGCAAGAGCCCCCAACGGTGTCTTGGATATGACTAAACAATCTGATGGTGAGGCTCCAGTGATGCTTGGGTTTTGGAGAATGCAGAACACCCCTTCATTGCTATCGCTCCCAGGTCCACTCTGGCTCGGTGTGGTAGCATCTGATAGGAATACGTCTATGAGTTAAAAAGAACTAAACTACGTACTTTTGCTAAACTGAATTATTTGAATTAGAACAGTTTGACTAAACTGAATTGCATGAAAAAGAAATGCTTTTAACTATTAAACTATGTACTTATACTAAACTGAATTGTTTGAAATTGATTATTTGTATTAAAGTGGATTTGGCGTTAAATTACATAAAAAGGTTGACCCAACCAACCAACCCTTTAATCTAACTTCAGATATGGGTAAATGTTTGTGTCGGATAAAATGTTTGTTGTTTTATTCAGTCAACTGCTATAGAAGAAAGAAAATATTGAAACCAGAGCTGCAAAAGCCTGCATAAAAATCACTTTTTCTCACATACTCCCTGTTGTGGAGGAATAGTTTGGTTTTGTTATATTTTATGGACCGGACATTGGCCTAGGGGTTAGAGTGTTCGCCAATGGCCCGGGAGACCTGGGTTCAATCCCAGGTCGAGTCATACCAAAGACTCAAAAAATGGTACTTGATGCCTCATTGCTTAACACTCAGCATTATAAGGTACGGATCAAGGGTAAAGTAGAGCAATCCAGGGAAGGAGTAGCGCCCTCCCCTACACATTGGTGTAGTAGCTATCGAAAAGGGAGCCTTCGGGTTACCCTCGACTATGGTCGCCAACTTTACTTACTATATTTTATGGCATATCTATCTTTGTGGTATATTTAATGCCAAATCATTTACACACACACACACACACAGAGGCAACATTTCCACACTCTCTGAAACTGGTAGACAAATTCACCTACCTAGGAAGCAGTGACTCATCAACCGAAAAAGACATCGACACGCGGCTAACAAAGATATGGACGCTGTCGATCATATGGAAATCAAACCTGACCGATAAAATGAAACGCGGTTTCTTCCAGGCAGCGGTCGTGTCGATACTGCTGTATGTATCCACCACATGGACGTTAACAAAACGGCTGGAGAAGAAGCTAGAGGGCAATTACACAATAATGTTGAGAGCAATATTGAATAAGTCCTGGCGGCAACAGCCCACAAAGCACCAACTCTACGGCCACCTGCCTCCCATCACGAAAACTATCCAAGTTAGACGAACTAGACACGTAGGAAACTGCTGGAGAAGCAGTGAGGAGCTCATAAGTAATGTACTCCTATGGACCCCCACATATGGCCGAGCAAAAGCAGGACGACCAGCTAGAACATACATACAGCAGCTATGGGATGATACGGGATGTAGCCCTGAAGACCTGCCAGAGGCAATGAGGGATAGGGAGAAGTGGCGCGAGAGGGACAAGGATTTCCGTGCTAGCGGCACGAAATGATGATGATATTTATATACATTATAATTTTTACGATGTGCTTATAGGTAACATTTTTCAACGAGCCAACGCTGATTTATATGCCCCCATTGAAATGTTTTCAAGTATTTTCATCAAGTATGTATAAATGTAATTGATATTAATCCTTTGTTTGCACACAGTTAAACTGTTTCAATTATTGCTATTTTATGTTTGCACACTGTTGGTTTCATGTATTGCTATATAACACTAATGATTATATCTTATGAATCAATTATTCTTCTTTAAAACAAATATTTAGTTCACAGTTATACTGCTTAACGTATTTCAAGTAATTATATAGTTTGAGGATAGTAATAATTATTATGTGTAAAAGAATTGCAATAAGGTTTATTTTTAACACGACCAAGTTTCAAGGAGTCATATAATATCTAGTATTACGTAGTAATACTAACTAAACTCTTCAGTCTTGTATTAATGCTTACTACAAGATCAAAGGCTTTTATCTAACCTATAGATTGGACCCTACATAAATACTATAACTTCGCGTCGGCGAAATCATGAGAATAATATTAATGATGAAGTACTTTAACGTGGTAGAGAGGTTGGGTTTCACTGAGGAGATGACGATAACGTGATCAGCATGAAGAAAAATGAAAAATAAAAGCTAAAAGATATCTTAGGCATTTATATTGAAGGGTCTGCATCTCCAATGTCAGACTGTCTAGTCATAGGAGATCCCATGACGGCAAACATTTGAAGACGCGTTTTTTAAAAAAAGTCTTACAGCAGCAACCTACTGGAAACTCGTATGACTTCTGTAACTTCGTATGTGGGCATGCAAAGGGTCTCTGAAATCGTATGACGATGAATGGAAGCAATGGAAACGGAAAAGACAGCTCATGCATTTGTCAAACATGCAATTCAGATTCAAGGATATACTTAAGCTGAGGAGTCACGCGCTTATTATAAATCGAGACAGCCTTCTTCTTCAAAGTGACAGTCACCACACACACACACACACAAACAAACAAACACACATATATACGCATATATATATATATATATATGTGTGTGTGTGTGTGTGTGTGTGTGTGTGTGCGTGTGTGTGTGTGTGTGTATGTTTGTATGGATTTGATGAATGATATAGAGAAGTGCATCAGATAGAGGATCAGAACTTTGAACGGGTAATAGATCAAGTTTCAACTCAAAGAATTTCGAAGAACATCAGGTAGATTCCATTCCAAAGATTGGCATCTAAAAAATTGGTCAAACCATTCTCGTGATGAGGGTGACATTTCCACAATAGCTTTTTTTTTAATAAATCGAATTTGAGATATTTTTGGTTCACATTAAAAAAAATCATGACAACTATTTGAGCCACTTACCTTTGTACTTGTGAATTGAACTGATTTTGCCCTGGAAGTTAACAGCTGTGGTCACTCACGGCATTTAGACCGCGATTCCATCTATAATAAATCACTGAAAAATATCTCTTGTGTTCATCGTTTGAATCAGTGTGTTGTGGGGAAAGAGAATTTTGAAGTGATTTGAAGAAAATTAATGTTTCATTAATAGTTCATTTTTCTTTTAAGTACAGCTTCATTGTTTTTATTGTCCAGTCATTTCTACTTGGATTATGATAACTGCATATCTTTTTGAGGGGTAAACTTCTCTACCCAACTCTGCCAAAAATAAATTATTGTTCTACTATTCGCACTAAACTGAACGCGATACTGAAACGACAGTTCCGGTGATAAAAGGCGTATAGACAACACATTTTTTGCTATTACTCCTAATTCCTCTCGAACTCGGAGTGGTAGCACATGTTAGGGTCAAATGTGTTGGTCAAATACGAATTAGAGATTATTAGATAAATAAAGTTAATATTTACGCACAATAAATGCAATACACTACATTGTAGGTATAAAAAACGAAGAAAGGGGTGATATGCCATTAAAATTAAACAAGCAACTTACCAATTGGTCTCGGAAAAAGAAATCTCTGAATGCAAACCATTTGTACAATTATATCATCTCAATCATGAATAGTATAAATTTATCTAATCGGGGAAAAAAGTCAAATTAAAGATACAAGGGGGCGATTTTTAGACATAACTTGTATTCCATTCTTTGACGCACAATTAGGATATTGTTTATCTGAACTGTTTTGATTTTTGCCTCACTTTTCGTTGTAAGAAATTTTACATTTACAGAATGTCCAGTTCCCTTAATAGTATTTACCAACCCCTTATTCACAGGTAAGATGTGACAATTTTTTCTAAAGCAGTATTTTATATGTTTGAATTCAGAGTTTTCTTTCACCAAGAATGACTGCCATGACATTGATAAATAGTCCATCATCATCATCATAATCATGTCGTGCTGGTAGCACCGATATCCCTGACCCTCTCTCGCCATTCCTCCCTATCGTTCATCACCCTAGGCAGGTCTTCAGGACAACATCCCGTATCCTCACATAGCTGCTGAATGTATGTTCGTGCTGGTCGTCCTGCTTTTGCACGGCCATGTGTGGGGGTCCATAAGGGGACATCTCTTATGAGTTCGTCCCTGCTTCTCCACCAGTATCCTGCATGTCTGGTTCGTCTAACTTGAATAGTTTTCGTGATAGGAGGCAGGTGGCCGTAGAGTTGGTGTCTTGTGGGGTGTTGCCGCCAGGACTTGTTCAAGATTGCTCGTAGCATTCTTGTGTAATTGCCGTCTAGCTTCTTCTCCAGCCGTTTTGTTAGAGTCCATGTAGTGCATCCATATAGCAGTATAGATGTGAGCGCTGCCTGGAAGAAACTGCGTTTCATTTTATCGGTTAGGTCTGATTTCCATATAATCGATAGCCTATTGATAGCTGTCCATGCTTTCCAGTCCAGTCAACCCTAATATTTTAACATCACTGGAAGAAGGACTTGGGTTACTGTCTCTATTTTCTGTGACGATAACCCTTAGGCTACCATCTGTTTTTAAAATGTGTTTTTTTTAGACTGTTTGAAAATTACGCGGATCAGTAAATAAGTTTCCAAACTTTTTTCGTATGGGCACTTTTATTGATAGTACTCAGATGAAACTCTAGTCCCCATCGAATAATCTTCTTCAGCTGCAATGCATTTCTATTACCGTTCCAACAACTTCTGGAAGGCCCCAAGGAAGTCCTCTTTTTTGAGCGTGTCAATAACCTTCGTCCCAGCCTCTTTCATCTCCTCAATTGTCTCATAACGACAGCCTCTGAGCTTAGGGAATAGCCAAAAGTGCCAGGGAGCAAGATCTCGACGATAGGGAGTGTGGGGAAGTGTCTTGATGCCCATCAAATAGTCTGTGACAAGGATGGAATTGTGGACTGGTGCATTGTCCTGGTGGAAATGCCACTGATCTGATTTGAAGAGTGATGGCCTCTTCTGACGGAATCTCTTCCTGAATTCCCTTAAAACCTCAACATAATAACTCCAACCCTAACCTTAACCCTTTGGCCAATCAACTTTGGTCTCTTGATTTCTTTACTTCTCCCACACCTCTCATTATCCCTCACAGACTTCCTTCCTTCCTTGAATCACTTATGCCACTCAAAAACTGATGCTCGATTCATGGAAGATGCTCCAAAAGCAGTCTGAAGCATTCCATACTTTTCTGTGGCATTTTTTCCTAGTTTGAAACAGAATTTTTTTGCATATCGTTATCCTAAAGTGTCAGATTACATTTTTGAATTTCACCAGCTGGGATAATTAGGCTTTAGTAGGGTGTATTCCAATTGCTGCTGTAGCTGTTCATATGAACCTGAAATCGTTAAAATTGGTCAGTCATCTCATAAGATGTATATCAATAACTTACTCAATTTTCAAGAGTCTATGACAATTTTAAATGCCTGTACCAAAAAAGTCTGGAAACATAGTGAAGGCACCACGTATGTGGTTGAAAAATAAAACTTATCACTGTATCTTTCTTTTACACATGTGAAATGTATAATTTCCTGAGATACTTTAAAGCATAGAACCGTGTACAAATTGTTACTTTCAAACAAGAATATTTGATTCATTTTAACAGCTTACAGAAAAATTGTTTATGATTATTATTATTAACTCCTTTTCGAGTTTTTCACACCACGGTGAGCTGATGGTTTCTCACAGGAGTTTGAATGACTCTCAGTCACCACAAGTCTTCAGGACTCTCCTCAGTATTCTGGTCATCTCAATAATGATTTATTTTGGATGGTGTCCATTCGTCCTCTTATTTCCAAGTCAACCAGCCTTTGTACTAATCCTTTGGTGACTGTAGCAAAAGCACCAATTACAATTGGTATCACCGTCACTTTCATATTCCATTTTTTTATCAATTCTATAGAAAGTTCGACTTACATATTCTGCTTTCTTTCAATTTTACTTCCTGGTCAGCTGGGACAGCTGAGTCCACAATTTGATGAGTTCTCTTTTTTTTTTTTGCAGAATATTACTTGGGCTGTTCGTATGGCCGAAATTAGACGAACAGTTTGGATCTCAAAATCATAGAGGGTGTTGTGAGTCTCATTCTCCTGGAGAGATTCTGGGTTATGCATATATAATTAGTTTATTGGTCAAATATAAATTTCTTGCACAATTCCCAGTGGATCACCTTGTTCACACTGTCGTGTTAACTCATTCCGTACTATCTAGCTGCATTTGCTTAACAAGTTATTGATCGTTTCGTCTCTATCGCCACATAATCTACATCTGCCGTTTTATTATTACTATTATTATTATTTGAGCATTTCTCACACCAGCGTCACTTTATAGTTTTCCACTGGGGTTGAATGACAGCATGCCTCCTCAAGTTTCCAGGACACATTTCAATTGTCAGGTCAATCTTAATAATGCCGTAGTCTTGATAGAATCCAATTGTTTGTTTTTTATTTCCAAGTCTTCCAGTCCTTTAGCAATACTTTGGGGATTGTCTTAAGAGCACCAATTACAATTGGTATCACCGTAACTTTCATGTTCTACAGATTTTTTAGTTCTCTATCAAGGTCTCGATATTTATCTCTCTTTCAGCTTTCTTTAAATTCTATTCTGTGATCAGTCGGGACGGCAAAGTCCACTATTCGGCAGGTTATGTTTTTTTATGACGATTACTTGGTCTGATCGTCTTGCCAAGATTAAGTGCAAAGTAACAAATGTTGCTTATGAGGTGATAGATTGGTTGGTTGTTTGGGTTTTATGGCTCATCAACCTTTGTAGTTTATTTAACGCCAAATCCATTTTTGTACAAATAATAAGTTATTTTTCAAACAATTCAGTTTAGCATGAGTACACAGTTTAATTATCAAGAACATTTCTATTTATATCTCTTCATTTTATTCAAACAGTTCAATTTCAGCTTATGTTGTTTAGTATAAGTAGTAGATATTTCCTTTACACACAGTTAAATGTCGAAACAGTTCTATATTAAACAATGCAGTTTAGTATAAATACAATTTCAATGTCAAAAACAGTTCGTTTTCAAACAATTCACTTTAGCATAAGCACGCAGTTTAATTGTATGTACAGTTTAATTGTGAAAAAAACATTTCTATTGCAAGATATTTAGTTTAGTCAAGCAGTTCTAATTCAAACAATTTAGTTTTGCATAAGAATGCACTTTCGTTCTATTCAACCCATACATCGGGCCCTATTTGGTGCTACCACTCCAGGCCAGATTGGTTCTGGGAGCAATGGCAATGAAGTGGTGCTCCGCATCCCTTAAAGCTCCAGCATCAGTGGAAACTCACCATAAAATTGTTTAGTGTCATATACGGGACACTGATTTGGGGGTTTTCCCTCTCAGCGCAGGTGCAGTCGGTGTATTCTATAGTCCCAGCCAAGTGGGCAATACACAGTTTTATTTCAGATAATTCAGTTTAGCATAAGTAACCAGTTTAGATGTCAAAACGGTTATATTTCGAGCAATTCAGTTTAGCATAAGTAGGCAGTTTAAATGTCAAAGTTATTTAATTTCAAACAATTCTGTTTAGCATGAATACGCAGTTTAAATGCAAAAAATAGTAAAGTCAGGAAACCACGATTTAGTTCTATTTAACCCATAGGTAGGACCCTTATCGGGTGCTAACACTCCGGGCCAGATTAAAGCTGGGATCGATGGCAATCAAGACGTACTCCGCATTCTCCAAAGCTCCAGCATTACTGAAACCTCACCACCAGATTGTTTAGTATCCTTACCAGGAGACTCTTTGTGGGAGGTGGTCATACCACTCTGCAGAGAATCAGTCGATATATTCTATAGCCCCAACCGACTGGGCAAGTAGTGATTTAGACGAAACGATAAATCACATGATAAGTGAATGAATCACATTAGCTTAAAAAGTCTATAACATGAGATACGAGCGGGTTGGGAAAGTGATCCACTGAGAATTGCTCAAGAAATTGAAATTTGTCAAAACGAATGTGACCTGGCGAATGAGACACACAATTATTCTCTTTATGTGTAGGGGACAACTGTGTCTTGCCTAATGGGGCATTTGGATGTATTTTAAAAAAAGAATTGGTATATATATATATATATATATATATATATATATATATATATGTGTGTGTGTGTGTGTGTGTGTCTGGTGAATTCTATAATTTTTTTTTGTAGAGGCATTTAAAATTGTCGATGATTCTTGAATATTCTGTATGTTATTGCTATACATCTTATGAGATGAGTGGCCAATCTTAGTGATTTCAGCTTCAAATTAACAGTAACAGCAGCAATTGGAATACACCCTACTAAAGCCTGAGTTTCACAGCTGGTGAATTGCAAAACTCTAATCTGGATGCAATGACACTTTAAAAGAACAATATGCAATAAAATTCTGTTTTAAACTTGGAAAAAATGCCACAGAAACATATGAAATGCTTCAGACTACTTTTGGAGCATCTTGCATGAATCGAGCATCAGTTTTTGAGTGGCATAAGAGATTCAAGGAAGGCAGGGAGGTGTTAAAGGAGTAAGGAAGTCAATACACCTGAGTTGATTGACCAGAGGGTTAGAGTTAGGGTTACGATGATGAGGTTTTAAGGGAGTTCAGGAAGATATTCTGTCAGAAGGGGCCAGCATTGTTCAAATCGGATCAGTGGCATTTCCACCAGAACAATGCACCAGTCCACAACTCTATCCTGGTCATTTGTTGACCAAGATGGGCATCAAGACAGTTCATCAGCCTCACATAGTCCAGGCCTTGCTCCCCGTGACTTTTACTTATTCCCTAAGCTCAGAGGCTGTCGTTATGAAACATTTGAGTAGATGAAAGAGGATGTGACGAAGGTTATTGACACGCTCACACAACAGGACATCCGTGGGGCTTTCCAGAAGTTGTTGAAACGGTACAAGTGCATTGCAGCTGGAGGAAATTACTTCGAAGGGGACTACAGTCTCATGTGTGTACTATCAATAAAAGTGCCCATACGAAAAAAGTTTGGAAACTTATTTAATGATCCTCGTATATATATATATATATATATATATATATATATATATATATGCAGTTACTTATTCTCAAATGCCCCATTACTGTATATATGATTGTCCACAACATCACTGTACATATGATTGTTCCCAGCCATGGTTAGCGTCATGAGGCATTTGGATGGATTTTAGATTGAAAAAAGGAAGGATAAATATATATATATATATATATATATATATATATTGGGCGTACTTTCTTTTAAATGAAAAACATTTCATCAGTATTTTCTCTCGCCGGCTTTAACATCCAAATAAAATTCCTTAGTTATTTGTTTCCCACAGCAGAGCACATATTTGATTGTTCAAGTCATGATGGTGCCGGTTGTAAATGTTAAACAAATCAACCCTGTGAACCTAAATAAGCATGAGGCTACGCACGAAAAAGGGGACAAAGAAACAGGAAATTAACACCCACGTTCTGTTTCTTGAACGATGTGAAATTGTCTCGAAGATTCAAGAGAAATCTACCGCCTGGCGATGTATATAAAACCCGGTCCCATTTGAGAACAAGGAGAGTGTACTTCCGGTCGGCAGATTGGAGAATTCCTAGCCGAAAGGGTCGTGATTTTTACCCGCTGAAGTCAAAATGTAACAGAGGTCGGCGGGGAAGAATACAAACGATATTGTCTTGGTGCCCCAGCATTTTATAGCACTCACTTCGATAGAAGAACGTTACACATGACCCACCGTCATTCATTAAAAACTGTTTTATCATCTAATGTCGTCAATGTCCGGTGATAGGTTGACATTTCGGCAACTGGATACTTTGTCGGTGCACCCGGTTGCTGTAGTCAGACAATATCGGTCTGTGTAGAAATATATTCTGAAAGTACCTATTGTGATTTTGTGATTTGTCATATATCTTGCTATCTCTAATTCTACCCGCCTAAATTACGATGTCTGTTTCACCTGCAGAGGTACGACTCCAACGAAAAATTGACGCCTAAAGCATAATACTAAAATAGTCTAATAATGAATTTCTATTTTAGCAAAGTTGAAGTGTGTAGAGTTCTTCACCATCGCCATGACTCTTTAATGAATCTTTAATACTCCCTGACGAAGAGAGGTTGCAGTTGATTGTTTTGTTTGTTTGCTTGTTTGTTTGTTTAATTCTTAAATGTTTTTATTTATTCTCCATCCCACCATCGGAAAAGTACGCTACAAGGTCTGTTTTGAAGTGGCTCCGGACGCAGGACCGCCGACCACACGCATCCGGCAAGATTCAAAAATACCTTCGGCCCCGTCGGCATTCCCTCAATGGGGGCGCCTCAGACGCCAAGAAATAAAAAGTTTGTTTAATGCCATAACAAACTTCATGGGTTATTTGATAGCAAATCCATCCTTGTAAAAGGATGTTAGTAGTAATATTTAACCCCTAACTGGGAAGTTCAGGTGGTTCATACATTTCCCGAGGCTATTTGTCCGAAAGGGAACGTATTATCGTGACTAGAGTTGGAACTAGCTAACTATGATTCCGTCGTCCAGTGTCTTAACCATTTGGTTTCTTCATTTAATGGCATATCAACCTTCATGAATTATTTAATACAAAAGTTACTCTTATAGAAGAAACGTTATTGGACTATTTAACCAATTGCAGGGGAATAAGGGGGTTCACTCGGAAGGGAGTTACTTCGAAAAGGAATGTAATACCGCAAGTGAAGTTCGAACTTCACATATTAGGTGTTACGCCACGGGGAATCCCCCACAATAAACGCGATTCCCTAACCTCTTGGAAGAAAATAACCCTGGATGAGTTGGCCCGCTATTGAAACGGATCCATCAGTTAATCAAACCAAATAAAACAGCTTAGAAACTTTGTTAAGAATCGAATCAGGGTTGATTGCATTTTTTAATTAATTTTTCCATGACATATTGTATTACATTTCAGTAAAGAAACACCATTGAGAAAGTTATGAATCCACCTTATTCCCCAAATTATAGGTGACAGGACAACTATTTTTCTTCCACGTGGATGGCTTTGACTTGCTTTGAATAATCTATGAATGTTAATATGCCATTAAACAAAGAAACCAAACAATTAAAGTAACGTTTATATATATATATATATATATACGTGTCTGTGTGTGTGCGTGTGTGCGTGTGTTTGTGTGTGTGTGTGTGTGTGTGGACCAGTACGAGTGAAAGTTTATCAATAAGACTCTAGTCTGTCACGAAGTAGAATTCTCATCCCAAAATAGTCAGGCTTTGTGATTGATATTCACAATTAAGGACGCAGTTTGACAAGGAGCGTAACTGTTTAAAAATTAATTTTTGCGAGTAAAATAAATGGTTTTCCATTATAAGGCAACGTTTTCCAGATGATATTTTGGTTTGTGTGTCAATAAATGTGGAAAGATCTACGCACTGATTTATTTAAGAACCTACATTCCACACACACACACATATATATATATAGATAGATAAAGAGTGAAAGACTTAAAGAAGGATACGGAGAGAAAGAGACAGAGATATGAAAAGAGTAATGTATGTAAGGATTTCAATCAAAGAAGAACACGAAATAGAGGATATGTAAATATAAGAAAATAAAACAAACTCCTGAATCAAGGAGAGTGGGAAAAAGTAGAGAGTTACAACGAAATCTGATAAGAAGGCGGTACTGAGAGAAGGGAAAACGAGGCAAGGTAAGAGGTGATCTGACATCAAAGCTATGGTTCATTCACATTATTTACAAGGTTAAAAGGTCGTTTTTTGAGGTACGCCCAAGATGCCAATGTTGTAACGAGTTCCTTTGACTGTAAGAGATGGAAATGGAAGCTACTTATACTCTCGAAGCAAATCACCAACAGACTTCCTCTTTCTATCATATATATATATATGTATATATATATATATATCAGACACAAAAATACACACATATATACCTGGGATATATATATATATAGCACAAACACCACCTGGGATATATATATATATATATATATATATATATATATATATATATATATAGCACAAACACACACACACACACCTATATATATATGTTTTTAAATCTAAATATCTATGTTTTCTTTCTCCCTCCCCACCCTTCTCTCTCTCTCTCTATATATATATATATATAGAGAGAGAGAGAAAGAGGCAGATAGACAGACAGCAGACATATAGGGAAAGAGGTGTATGTATTAGGTTTGTCTGTACATTTGAAAATAAAGTGATGTTGCTGAAGCAACTGCACCTTATGCTTGAAATAATTTTCTGACTATTCACCTATATATCCAAACAAAGATTGTGATTTTTCTTGATCTACACATTAATTTGCATATTTTACTTAAATATAAAATATCATAACGGGAAATTTAATTTCGAAGAGGCATTATTAATTCTTAAACGAATTATCTATTTTCAAGCAGCTTATTTTTATACCTGTTCCTTTTTAATGGTACACATTTATTTGTTTGGCTAGTTGGTTGGTTGGTTGGTAAATTACACTTCAACCCTTATCAGATTTTTTAATACCTCATTCAGTTTTTTTTTTCGAACAATTATATATCTCAAAGTACTTATGAAGTAAAATTTGCAATCAATTATGTATTCAAGAAACTGTATTAATAATTATAAAATATACACAACAATGACTAAGTTTAAGTAAAACCTTAAATTTTGTCATTCCCACTTAAAGAAAATCCTTGAGATCAGTTAAGCAGATTTTAAGCAAACTCTGGGTCTGTTATTGCCACTATTGACCATCCATGATAAAAATGTTGAATCAAAATATGACACAAGGTAGGATACAGGCAAAAGGCCTGGGTGTAGTGATCGGCAGATGCTTTCCTGATATAAAATATCCAACATGGAAAATCCGTTGGTCATCCTGCGAATATTGACTGTTATTTTTTAAGCATACAAATGATGATTTAAGGAGCCACACAAATCAAAGACGCAAAACATGGACTAGGGAAGACAACCCACTTGCACTACACTGCTATTTTTGGGACAAGCTTCACAAAGATGATATAGGAAAAGAATGATAGAGATCTGGCAAGAATGCGCTGGTTTTCAAACAACAAGCTTGCTGACAAGGTGAGGAATATAATAATGAAAAGTTGGTTTTCTGACCTTGAAATACTTGAAATACAGCATAAAATTAAAAAAGAACAAGATAGTAATACAATATTAGATACACCAAGTATTGATAAGCAAAAATAGTCTAACCGAAATGAACTGCCGACTTCGGAAAATAGAAACGACTAACAACCAAACAACACACCAACCAAACAACATAGAGCAAACAATAACACAGAAACAAACGTAAATCTACAAACTTTAAAGAGTATTATGAACGGAGAATAGACTACCTTAGCATCACTAAGAAACATAGAATGGAGAACAGTTAAGACAGAAACGAATAAGATAAATTAAGTACTACCTTATATATTAACGAATAATATAACCAAATTAAATGAACTAATCTATGCAGGGTCGAAATTAGTTTGTGATAAATTAGGATGCCCTCAAAAATCAAAACCAGGATGGAAAATTCGACTGGAGATGCAAATAAAAAATCTACCAAAACAGGTAAAAATGATAAAGCAAAGGAAGGTCGCTGGAACCTGTAGAGACAAAATGGAAAAGGCAAAACAAGGAAAAATAACAATAAATCTTGTGGAAATAAACCAGAAAGTACCGATGAAAGAAGGAAGATTAAAGAGATATCAACAAAGGGTAAAACAATACAGACAAAACGGGACATTCCAAAACAAAGAAAGAAAATTCTACCAACGAGTGGAAGAAGATGACACGAAAACATACTGAAATAAGGATACACGAGAAACCGAACGATTTTGGACTAGAATATGGGAACCTAGAAAACATAACGAAAAAGCCGAATGGATAAACAGTATGACATGAGAATTAGGAGGGTTGGAAGAAGGCCCGAAAGCGGAAATATACTTCGATTTACTCAGAAAAACACTAAAAAAGATATCGAATTGGAAAACGCAAGGCCATGAATGAATACAGGGATTGTCATTTAAGAAATCCATCTCCATTCACGACAGACCAACACAAATGCTTACAAAGAGCACACATGGATGACCAAATGAAAGACCATACTGATAAAAAAGGACGCCCTCAAGGGAACTCCCACAAAACTACAGACCCATAACCAGCTTTGCAATGGTATGGAAAATATTAATAGTACAAATAGGGAAGGAGATTTACTACACATTAAAAAGCTTCGGATTATTCCCTGAGGAACAGAAAGGATACTGCAAAGAATCCAGAGCCACAGCAGAATTACTTTACATAGATCAGAACATCCTAAACAAGGGCAATACCAGACGGAAAAATCTAACTAGGTCCTGGGTTGATTACAAAAAGGCATATGATATCTTTCCACAAAGCTGGATAATAAACTGTCTCAAAATGTACAAAATAACACATGGAGTCATAAACATTATCGAGAAAGCCATGAAAACCTCTAAAGGGGAATTGACAGCAGGAGGAAGAAGCTTAGCTGAAGAGAAGGCCCAAAGAGGTATTTTTCAAGTAGATGCATTATCACCATTAATACTCATAATTGCCATGGTGTCATTTTATCACATAATTAGAAAATGCACAACCGAATACAAACTTAGTAAATCAAAAGAAAAGATCTATTACCTAATGTACGTGGACGACATGAAACTGTTTGCAAAAATGAAAAAGAACTGGAAACTCTAATACTTGAAGTGAAAATATACAATCGATACATAGGAATGAAATTTGGCAGGGAAAAATATGTCATGCTAGTAATGAAAAGTGACAAATGACACCTGACGGACGGCAGGGAACTACCAGATCAAGACAAGATTAGAACGCTCGGAGAAAAGGAAACCTACAAATACTCGGGTATCTTGGAAGCTGGCAGCATGAAACAAGTGGGGATGAGACAAAATATGAGGAAATGATTTCTCAGGGTAACCAGAAAGCTACCCGATGCAAAATCTTTGTAGCAGAAATGTTATCGAAGGAATAAATACCTGGGCTGTACCCCTACTTAGACATTCCGGAACATTTCTCAAGTGGAGCACAGAATGTAAGCAAATGGACCAAAGAAAAAGAAAACTAATGACCATGCATAAGGCATTACATCCAAGAGATGATATTGACAGACTACATGTATCAAGAAAGGTGGAAGGAAGAGGACTTGCCAGCTTTGATGAGAGCATTGACGCATCGATAAAACTACTTAAGGTTTACATAGAATAGCACGAAAAAGGACTGATTACAGCAACCAGAATCGATACTGAGAGCGCGAAGACCAACAGAATTACAGTAACTAGAAAACAAAAAAGGGGAGAAAAGCAACTCGATAGACATTTTAAAAGACTAATAAACAACATTTTACTCGGGAAAACGTTGACATGGCTTGGAAAGGAAACCTTCAGAGAGAAACTGAATCTTTCCTAATAGCAGCAGAAAACAATGTCATCAGAACCAATCAAATCAAAGCGAGAATACATAAGACGCAACAAAATAGCAAATGTAGGCTATGTGGTGATAGAGATAAAACGGTCAATCACATGTTAAGCGAATGCAGCAAATTAGCACAGAAGGAGACTAAGTCTAGACACGACTGTGTGGGCAAGGTGAACCACTGGGAGATGTATAAGGAATTTCAATTTGACCATACGAACAAATGGTATATGAAAAAACCCAGTATCTCTCTTGGAGAATGACACACATCAAATCCTATGGGACTTTGACACACAAATGGATCACTTAATCTCGGTCAGACAAACAGACATTGTAATAATCAACAAAAAAAAGAGAACTTGCAAAATTGTCGACTTTGCTGTCCAAGCTGATCACAGAAAAAAGCTGAAATAGTGAAAAGAAAGATAAGTAGCTGGACCTTGCAAGGGAATTGATTTAAAAAGACCTATGGAACATGAAAGTGACAATTATACAAGTTGTGATTGGTTCTTTTGGTACAGTCACCGAATGATTATTAAATGCACTGAAGGACTTGGGAATAAAAAGACGGGTGGAAACCATTCAGACTTCTACGTTATTGAGAACGGTCAGAATACCATGAAGATTCATGCAAACTTGAGGGGTCTTATTGTCACACACTCCAGTGAAAGACCATTAGCTAAAACTGATATGAAAAACACTCAAACAGTAAATAAATAAACAAATAGATAATAATAATAATAATAATAATAATAATAATAATAATAATAATAATAATAACCTGGACCTGGCTAAGAAAAAGAAACCTTAACAGAGAAACAGAATCCCGCCTAAAAGTAGCACAGGACAACGCCATGAGAACCAATCATTTCAAAGCGAGAATAGATAATCCGCAACAAAACAGTAAATGTAGGCTATGCAGTGACAGAGACGAAACCATCAATCACATAATAAGTGAATGTAGCAAATTAGCACAGGACACGACTTGGTCGGCAAGGTGATCCACTGGGAAATATGCAGGAAATTTCAATTCGACCATACAAACAAATGGTATATGCACAACCCAGCATCTTTCCTAGAAAATGACTCGCCAAAACTATGGGACTTTAGCATACAAACGGATCACCTAATTCCGGTCAGAAGACCAGACCTCATTATAATCAACAAAAAAAAAAAAAGAGAATCGGCACAATTGTCGACTTTGCTGTCCCGGTGGACCACATAATAAATCTGAAGGAAAGTGAAAAGAAAGATAAGTACCCTTACCTTGCTAGAGAATTGAAAAAGCTGTGGAACATTAAAGTAACGATTGTGCCAATTGTGATTGGGGCGTTAGGCACAATAACTAAAGGATTATTAATAGGCCTGGAGGACTTGGAAGTTGGCGGACGGGTAGAGACTATCCAAACGACAGCATTGGTAAGAACGGCCAGAATCCTGAGACTTGCTGCCACTCAAACTCCAGTGATAAACCATCAGCTAACATAGATGTGAAAAACTCTAAAGGAGTTACATAAAAATAATAATAACGAACCTTACTTGAGAACAAAATACTATGGAACCTGAAGGTGAGGTGATACCAATTGTAATTGGGACACTTGGAGCATTTACCATAGGACTGGTAAATGAACTTGAAGACTTGGAAATAGGAAGAAAAGCGGAGACCCTCCAAACTACAGCATTATTAAAATCGGCCTGAGTAGTGAGAAGTATCCTGAAGACTTGAGGAGTCTTGCTGTTACTAAAACTCCTGTGAAAGCCCATCAGCTAAATCCAGTGTGTAAAACTTTAAAGGGAGTAAAATAAGAAACTATAAAATATGAAGATGACAGTGATACCAGTTGCAGTTGGAGCTCTTGGAACAATCATTAAAGATTTTGGAAGGAGGCTGGAGGAGTTAGAAATCGGTCGACGGGCCGAGACCATCTAAACTATTGGAATATTTAGATCAGTCAGAACACTGAGAAGAGTTTTCCAGACTAGAGGAGGCTAGCTGTCACTCTTGATTCTGTGAAAGACCATCAGCAAACGCTAGTGTAAAAAAAGGAGGAATAAAAATGATAAATATGATATAAAGTGAATAAAGGGCTACATATTCACAAAATCAAAAGAAAAAATAATCACCTAATGTTCATTGATTATATCAACATATTTGCCAAACATTTAGACGAATGGATGATGTTGATGCAAATAAAAAGTATATACAACCAGAATAGGTGGAATGAAATTATGTCTAAAAATATGAATTGGTTATAATAGAATATTAGAAAAGGTTTGGCTTCTATGTTCAAAGGCATTTTAACCTTCGTTTGATACTGCAATTAGAAAAGAGAAGCAAGAAAGTGATCCTAACTACAAAAACAAGAAATAATAAAGTTTAGAGGGAAAGAAAATTCCGAGTACTTTGATTAATGAAAGCGGACACTATCACACAACTAAAGATAAAAGGGGAAATAGGAAAAAGTTACCACTGAAGAACAAGAACACTGTTCTAAAAAACCTCTCCAGCAGAAATCTGATCAAAGGAATAAACACCTGTGCAGCGTCCTTTGTAAAATACTCTGAATTAATCTCAAATTGGTAAGGAATGAACTCACGTAAAGTGAATGAATGTCAAGGACATTGCCAACAATGTAAAGGTTTTACACTCGACGGATAATATTTACAAAATTAACAGTATTTTTAAGTCAAGGGATTTATTGTCAAAGAAATTTCTGACAATGTTAAAGTCTTACAATCAATGAATACTTCAGACATGTTGACTATATTATTAACTCATGGGATTCAGTTGCAAGGAAATTGTTGACAATGTAATAGCCTTACATTCAATCGATGATACTGACGTACTGATAATAAAATTAACACAAAGGATTGAATTACAAGGAAATTGTTTACACTGTAATAGCCTTACACTCAATCGATGATACTGACATATTTATTATATAATTAACTAAAGGGATTGATAGTCAAGAAAATTGTTGACAATGTAAGCGTAATACACTCGACGGATGATACTGATATATTGATTATATTATTAACTAAAAGGATTGCTCATCAAGGAAATTGCTGACAATATAAAGTCTTTTTACTCAACGGATAATACTGACAGATTAACTATAACAAGAAGAAGAGGATAAGAACTCGCTAGGATTTGGGGATTTCGTTTATGCAACAACGTAAAGGTGCTCTGAGTATATTAAAAAGTGCATCAGAGAACGAATTGAAGCAGCTATTAACAGCATCGACATCATAAAAAAGAACAGAATACGAAAACAAAAGCAAAATTTGTGTTGTATAGCCATGAACAACTATACATACACATATGCATGCAGAATAATAACGACGACACAATAACGACGAGCGACAGTTCTTTAGAAAAATATACCTCTCACTTTATTCGGAAGTTCGAAAGGGTTACGAAAGGTTTTACTGTGTGAGAGGTTTGTTGGAGACTGAACAGAACTGCAACATATTGTTACCCCAACTCTTCTGGCTATCACAGTCTTTCTTTCCCGTTCTCCTCGGCTGCTCAACCTGGGGCCTGGGGCCCAGCCTCTGCTGGGACATGGTTCTCTTTCCAGCATCTTCTCTCCAACTGATCTGAACTTCCTGTCGCCGGTTTTATATAATAATTTGACGTCCATTTACTTCCTGCGAGCGTCACAATTCGCACTCAATTCAACCACTCGACAGTCAAGGTCGCCCCTGATCTCCTGATATCTTCGACCGGATGCACCTGTTATTTGCAGCTTGATCGGGTCGGAGGTCAATATGCAACATTTGAAAACAGAAATAAAAGGAAAACAACTCCATGGATATTTCAAGTGACAACCTGGTGAGATCGTATGGGAAAATAAGTTGGACATGAATACAAAAAGAAACCTTTAGAGAGAAACTTACTTTTTTAACATTATCATAAAAAAGCGCTCAAATTTTCCAATTACGCTAAAACGAAAATTGATAATATTCAATAGAACAGCAAGTTTTCATGAAGAGATGAAACAGTTGACAACATCATATTTGAATAGAGTAAAGTAGTTCAAAAGAAGTACAAGCCCAGGCACACCCGGATGAGTAAGATGATCCACTGGGAATTATTCAAGGGATTGAAATTTGACCATTACCACCAAATGGTTTATGCATAATCAAGAATCCGTCCGAATGAATGAGACGCTTAATATTCTCTTGGATTTTAAAATAAAAAGGGATCACCAGCCAAAACATCGGATATAGTGTTGTTTCACAAGAAAGAAATAACATTTTCTTTTAAGGTATTTTACCATCCAAGCTGAACTCAGAGGAAAATAAAAGAAAGTGAACCGATAAAAAAAAAAAACAAAAAAACTTTGTTATGGACAGAGAGACAAAAAAAAAACTGTCGAAGATGAGGATGACTGTGATACCATTGTAGTTGTTTTACTTGGAATGGATCCAACATTTTTGCATAAAAGATTTGAGGAACTGGAAATATAAGCAAGAATTGAGAATGTTCAGCATTACTAAGATCTGATAAAATTTTGAGTAGAGACCTACAGACTTAAGGAAATTTGCTGTCACTCAAACTCCATTAAAAAAAAGACAACATCATCAGCAAACATTAGTGTGAAAAGATCAAGTTTAATGACAATTATGATTGTTTCATATAAGAGATTATTATTATTGATTCAATATTTACATAACATTAATATTTAAGTATCAGTATTCTTTGAAATCCCACTTGTTTTAGGAGTTATTCTTCTTTTTTTATACTTACCGTCTCTTCATCATGTTGATATTTTTATGGTTTGTTAACACGACATCTTTTGAAAGTTATTGAAGATTTTGTATAGAGATAACTTTATGAAAAGTACAAGGCATATTAAACATGGCTTATCAGAAATGAATTTAACGTAAAATATTTGAAGATCTCTGAATAAAATCTGTATTATTTAATTTATTATTCATCCAATACTTCTTTTTTTTCAAATTACTCTAATTCAAAGTTCCCTTTGTAGTGTACTTATGCAAAGTTATAACAAAAATGAATGAAATAAAATGAGTTTAGAATATTCTACAATTTACATTTTATATACTGAAAGCTTGCAGCAATCTGATTAAATAGGTATGTTATATAGAATAAAATTAAGTAAAACAATAAATATCCATTCCACATTATACATGATCTTATCATTGTTTTTTTTAATAATAGTATTATATATGTTTTATAGATTGCACGCTTTCTAGTAAGAAATTAGATAAATAAGAGCAAGTTACTATTTAAAAAGCAAACGCCAACTTTAAATTATGTTATAGTAATATTATTTTTAAACAATCGCATTAAGTGTGTTTATATATATATATATATATATATATATTGTCATCAACAGACAGAACGTTCATTGTATCACAACTCTTCAGTGTCGTTAGACCCGTAGAACGCTTGAGGCTGGGATCGAAACCCGCCCAAATTTACGTTAGACTTAGTATCAGACCGCTCAGTCAACAAGCGTACCACGTCAGCAAGGTATGATTGGGTTATTCTAAAATTTAGCATTGGAGGAAATATGTAATTATTCCAAGAACAAATTATAGCCCAAACCAATAACCATTCCTCGCCACCACTTTGATATATATATATCTATTTCTCCCTCTCTCTCTTCTCTATCTCTCCGTCTATTCCTCTGTTTCTTTCTTTTCTGTCTCCCCTACTTATGATTCCTTCGTCATTTTATTCAATTTAATTTTGATTATCGATTTTTTCATATGCTAAACTTCAGAAAAACCTAATCATTCTGAAGAAGTATAATTCTTAATTGATTAACTGAATGATTGGTTTTATCAGCACCTCAACCTTTCCCGGGTTATATTATGCATTGAGAATTGGGAATAGCGCTTATAGTACGCAGTTATTTACATTTTTCGTAAAGCAGATTATTAAGATATTTTCGCACATCTTTTTATCAAATACATGTAATTTTTAAATAGAACCATTTTACGCATACCTAAAGGACCCAAATATGTTTTACCACTGGGGATAAGTCTTGATTTATTATAATGAAGGGTTCCCTAGATTCCCTTGATATCCAGAATTGAAGCCTCACAATCAAATACTGTTGAGTGTCATAGACAAGACATTCCTTTTGGTTGGGGATTGTTACCCGTCTACTGGGGGATATAGCCAGCGTATTAATCCAGGAATGTAATTCTGCTATTGCATAAAGGAACCTTACCATCCAAACCACTACTGTTCTTTAGCTAGGGTTGCTTTGACCTTTAATAACATGCAAAGATACATATGATGATAATTAAAGAAACCTTATCAATCCAAACCACTAGGATCACTTAAGTATTAATTAACATACGCAGATCCACATGGTTGGAAATAGTGAAACTGAATTAATACAAACCACTTTAACATTAATAACACACGTATATCCATATGTTTTTAAATAAAAAAACCGAAAAAATCAAAACACCTACTTTTCTATTATCTCACATTTGGCATTCTATAAACTACGAAAGTCCAAATAGATAAAACTAACCAATACAATAACAGTTGTTCTGCTACAAGTATCATTTTAAAAATAAATAACATAGGAAAATCCATATGCAATTACATTAAGTACGAGAGTTGTTCAAAAAGTTTCCAGATTTTTTTTGTATGGGCGCTTTTATTGATAGTACAGACAGGAAACTCTAGTCCCCTTCGAAGTAATCTCCTCCAGCTGCAATGCACTTGTACCGCTCCAACAACTCATGGGAGGCCCCAAGGAAGTACTCTTGTGTGAGCGTGACAATGGCCTTCGTAACATCCTCTTTCATCTTCTCAATTTTCCCATAACGACAACCTCTAAGTTTTTTCCTTTAGCTTACGGAATAACCAAAAGTCGCAGGGTGCAAGTTCTGAACTACAGGGAGGGTGAAGAACTGTCTTGATGCCAATCTTGGTCAAATAGTCTATGACAAGGATGAAGTTGTGGACTGGTGCATTGTCCCGCTGGAAATGCCAGTGACCAGATTTGAAGAGTGCGGGCCTCTTCCGACGGAAACTCTTCCTGAACTTTCTTAAAATGTCAACATAGTATTCCTTGTTGACTGTCCGTCCAGTGGGAACCCAGTGCATGTAGATCATGCCAGTGCTGTCAAAAAAGCGATCATCAAAAGTCTGTGGGTGGATTTGCTCTGTCTGGCCTTCTTGGGTCTGGGAGAGCCAGCATGCTTCCCCTGGGAACTGTGTCTTTTGGTCTCTGGGTCATAGCAGTTGGTCCAGCTTTCATTGCAGGTGACCAGAGCGTCAAGAACTGAGGGAGCTGAACTGATCCGCTCATCCATCTTTCTACTGTCATGACAACGTCTTTCTTTCTGATCTCCTCTGAGCACCCTTGGGACAAAATTCGCGCAAATCTTTCCCATCTTCAGTTCCTCGCGAATAATTGTGTGTACAGTTCCCACACTGACATTAAACACTGCGCTTAATGTCTCGATAGAAACACGACAGTCCTTATCCATGAAATTCTTTATTTGGCCTATCAACTCTGGTGTTCAAACTTCCTTACTCCTCCCACACCTCTCATCATCCCTCACAGACTCCCTACCTTATGCCACTTAAAAACTGGTGCGCGATTCCTGAAAGATGCTCCAAAAGCAGTCTGAAACATTCCATACGTTTCTGTGGTATTTTTCCAAATTTAAAACAGAAGTTTATTACATATCGTTCTTCTAAAGTGTCCTCACGTCCAGATTGCATTTTTGAAATTCACCATCTGTGTCAATCAGGCTTTAGTAGGGTGTATTCCAATTCCTGCCGTAGCTGTTCCTTTGAACCAGAAATCATAAAAATTGGTCAGTCATATCATAAGATAAATAGCAATAACATACTAAATATTCAAGTGTCTACGACAATTTTAAATGCCTGTACAAAAAAAGTCTGGAAACTTATTAAATTCCCCACGTAACTTACACAAACCAAATCAAAACCAAAAACTTTTAGAGATGGAACCTTAACAATTACCATCACCCAAGGGCAAAATAAAACTAGGGCTAATGATAAAAAGAGACTCAACGAGTCCCATAAACCCAATGCTAGATCCTTACCCATAACTTTAAGGGATGGATTTACAAATTATAGATAATATCCAAACAATCCTTGCCCAATCGGCTCGGGCTGTAGATTACACAAACTGCTTCTATGCTGAGGGGTAAGCCCACCCGCGCAAATGATTATCCTAGATATGATAATAAATAATCTGATGGTGAGGTTGCAATTATGCTAGAGCTTTGAGGAATACGGAGTACCACATTATTGCAATTGCTCCCAGATGCACTCTGGCCCGGTGTGGTAGCATCTGATAGGGTCCTATCTATCGGCCAAACCGAACTAACGCGTGTACCTATGCTAAACTGAATTGCATTAAATAGAACTGTTTTAACATTTAAACTGCGTACAAAGATCGGTATGCCCTAAAACCCTAGCAAACAAACGAACAAACAAACAAAAAAAAAACAAGCAACCCATACGATAAAAACCATGCGATAACCACTGGTTTAAAGCGCGTTAATTGTGAGAATCAGCAGGACTCAATATTAATATTGGAACATTTTTTTTAATCAGATAAGGAATTTTACAAGTTGAGCGACAGGGCAATTCAATCTTCGTGAGGACTTCCACATAAATATTATCAATTTGATGGAGATGATAAAACCTCGGTCCATATATTAGACATCAGGCATCGTAATTTTGGCTGAGTTCCAACAAGCTAGTTATATTAGGATAATAAATATCCGAGAGTATCATATCCCAGAATCTATCTATCAAATTATATATCGCTTTTTGATATCTGTGTTTCATTTGCTCATATTTATTTATGAATCTATCTAACGATAGCTTTTTAATATCTAAATTTCATTTGTTCAAATCTATGTAACTATCAATCTATCTATCTGCCTTTCCTTTTTGATTAATAGAAGATTGATCAACCTTTCTTTACAGTATAATAACGTTCAGCTATTTTTCGTTAACGCTAAATTTCGATCAAATAATTCCACCCATTTCCCTTCTATTTATTTATCCCAATCTGTTTAAATTTATTTTTCTCTCTTAGCTTCTTGGTTTATTTCTTTGTTTCCTCTGATCTCCCCACCGCATTATGTCTGTCTGTTTCTCTCTCTCTCTCTCTCTCTCTCTCTCTATATATATATATATATATATATATATATATATATAATACACTTGGCTATTTTTTTTTATTAATTCCTTATATTTTCTTTCTAATCAGTAATGATTATTAGAGTGTGTTATATCTCTGTTTATTAATACATCTATCTATCTATCTATCTATCTATTTGTCAGCTTTTATTGCAGTTGGGAGGGTGGAGGTTTGCCTGTAACTCTTTTCTGCTGAGCAATAATCCCTAAGGAAAGGAATTTATTTCCTCAATTCCTCTGTTTAGATAAAAATCAATAATCCAAATCATTTGACACAACATTTTAAATAACCATTAAAATCAGCAATAAGATACTTGATTCAGAACGTAAAAATTACGGCGTTATCAGTCTATTGATAAATTGTAAAGCTCTGATTTCTTTTACACTATTTAATAAATTGTTTTTCTCGTCAGTTTTTAAGCCGAACAACCACTGAGATGTAATTAATTCCTTTTCAGTGGATAGACATATGGTTGCTCAATATTCTTAGTGTATATAAAAAAGAAGATAGCATTCTACTGTCCGAGCGATTACCAAGAGAATGAATAGGGGCTGTAAGACGGATACCCTTTTATAAGAAGAGTCTGAGAAAGTTTCTACGAAGAAAGAAAGAAGATTGTGAAGCGGTGTTCTGAGTTCAATTTAAAACCTTTACAGGAATGGTCTCAACAATTACTGAATGGTTGGTTGAAATCAACCCAAAGTATTATTTGTATTGATGGGTGGACATATGATGAATTATAAGATCTATATTATGGATGTTGATTTGTTTGTTAATTACTTTCTTGGTAAACTCTGTCGTTTGTGTTTTGGATATACAAATCGTATTCAATACAAAGGTGTATGACCCCTACCACAAGAAAAAAATATGGGTTTCCTGGGGTATGACATTAAATGTCATCTGATGATTAAGCTTCTGTTCTGCAGATTTAAGGAGTGTGATGAACGTATTCGTTACTAATAAACCTTGTTTAATTCTAACAAGGACTGATAATTGCTGTTAGAGTCCCTTCTGTGGGTGAAATCTGCTGGTGACGGATTTTCAATGATTTTTAACTTGAGGGTAGATTAGTTTATGAACTAAAAAATGCCTAGTAAAGCAAAATTTTCCGACAAGATGAAACACGTGAAAACTACGAGATTTCCCTACACAGGTTGACATGACTTTAAATCGATACGAATAAACCTTTTTTCTCCTTATACAAGAATACCACAATAGGCCGTGTGTTTGATCTATTGAAATTCCCTATTTTGACCACCCTACCAAAAATCAATTATCCCAGCCACATTCGACTCAATATTGAAAATCTTCAAGAAAAACCTGAATTCAAAAAGTATAAATAATACGTTCATCTTGTGCATTGATAAAAGCCCAGCCGACGGATGCTGTTGAATTCGCCGACTGCATCTCTGCAGTGGGGCGAGAACCACCCAATAACATGGGTCCTGAATATGATACTAAACTGAATCAGATGGTGAGGCTCCGCATTTGTTATTTCTCCCAGTTGTTTCAGACTCGGAGTTGTGGTACCAATTAGGGTCCATTCTTTGTGTTATGTTTTGATCTTCGACCCGGCCCCCCAAAAATGCTATTCCAAGGAGATGCACCCGAAGGAAGTTACACATTCCAATGGCCAGTAATCGAAAGAGATCGCGTGGGCGGATTAAGGCTTATAATATTCGACAAGGTGAAGGTTCCACTGTGCCAATACACACTGATGCACCGGAAAAGAGTGACCTCTGAACTGCATGACAGTTATTTCCGCTTGATGACGATTAAACATTCGATTTCAAAGATCCAGTGGGCGATCGTGTGGGCGTTGAATTATTATTTAACTCAGTTGAGTTCTAGTTCAAGAGGCAGTTGGCAGTTGCCAGTAGAATTCCAGACAGCTAGAGACCAGATGTGGTAGGGAAAGCCACACTCGACCGAGGGGGCCCTCAGAAACTTCGATGGAGTTTGGGGTCCAGAGAAGATGCTGATAAGGTGCAATAAAGAAAGCCAGCATCCAGCAGTGGGCCCTAGGCCTCCGGTTGAACAGCACTGAAGAACAAGAAAGACACAACGTGACGGTCATAACAGTGGGGTCAAGAAATTACAGTTTATGTTCGGTCTCCAGCTCCCTCTCACATGCAACCCTTGAACAACCCTTGCAAAACCTTGCAATAAAGTGAGAGGTAATATATTGTTAAAGAAGTCTTCCTGCGTCTTCCTTCATGCATCTGTCTTTGTCACTTCATGCGTCGTTTATTACTGCGTCTCTATCATCGCGTCTGTCTTTATTATTGTGTCGTTGTGATGCTGTAGATGAGCATACAATATTTGGGCCAAATATTACAACTTAATCATCAACTGTACCTGAAACCATTCTAGATTGTGCAAACAATAAATAGCAAGAGTTGAAACCATGTATCTTGTCTACGAATAAATCAGCTCTGACTCGTTAAATTACGTTACTAAAAACTATTTGCTTACAAATCATATAAGTTAACCGACCATTGTCGAGGACGAGCAAATAGCTCCCTTTTCAATACCAACTACCTCGAGGTGTAGAGGAAGGAGCAACTCCTTTTCCAGGCTTTATCCACTCATCGTTGATCCGTACCTTGTAAGGATGAGTATTAAGCAAGGCGGTGACCGTGGTGTAATGGTTATCGTCGAAGGAAATAGATACGGCGACACGAATTCAAATCCAGGACGAGGCTGATTGCATTTCACATAGCACTAATACCCTTGGGAAAGGTATGAATCCAATTATTCTCCCTCCATCTATGGGTAAATAGTAGGGCAGACTAGGTTCTTAAGTCTTGGTGAGGCAACTAGTCTAGGAGAAGGAAAACTCTGAATTCAAACCTGTTAAACTCCGCTTAAAAATTGACCTTGTGTCATATCCTGCCCGAGCGGAGGGGTTGGTAAATAGGATTAAGCAAGGCTGTATCAAGTACCATTTTTGAGTGTATATATATATATATATAAAATATATATATTATCATCATTATCATATCGCTGTGCAAGCACGGATTTCCAAAATCCTCTCTCGCAAACCATCTCTACTATCAATCACTCCCGGCAGATCTTTAATGATACATCCTGTGTCCTTACAGAGTTATTGTAGATAAATTCTAGCAAGTCGTCCTACAATTGCGTATCTGTGTGAAGGGTTCTATAAGAGAATGTCGCCTATGAGTTCGTCCTTGCTTCGGCAGCAGTGTCTCGCATGTTTTGATCGTCTATTATGGATGGTCTTCGAGATGAGTGGTATGTATCTGTATAGCTGCTGTTTTGTGGCAGGTTGCTTCGAGGATTTGTTTAATATAACTCGTAGCATCGTGGCGCAATTACCGTTAAGCTTTTACTCTAGACGGTGAGTCAGACTCTAAGTGGTGCATCTACACAGTAGTATGAACATGATCCCACACCAGTGTAACTGACTTCTTTGACATTGTCGAAGATGTCCTGCAAGGGGACACATTAGCTACATACTCTGCCAAGTCTAAGTACTTCAGACGTCGATAGATTTAATCAAAAGAAATGGGTTTACAAAATAAAAAGCAAGAAGTAGATGTTACCCACCACGAAATATTACGGATGCAGACTACGCTGATGACATAGCGCGTCTGGCAAATACGTCAATGCAGTCAAAATCTATGCAACATAGTCTGGACCGCGTAGCTGGCAGCATAGGCCTCAATGTGAATGCCACAACAAGGAGTACATGTACTTTAATCAAAGAGGCGACATCTCCCTTCTACGCGG
>CAUZXS010001446.1:7500-57500 GCA_963585895.1 Sepioteuthis lessoniana | reverse complement strand
CCATTTTGTTCATATCTATCTATCTATCTGTCAGTTTTGCAATTTGTTCATTTGTTTGAGAAGATATTGCATATTTTGACAGGTGACGAGCTTCTGTTACTATCCCAAATCTCAAATGCCACCTTTATTGATACTGAAGCGAGAGATCAAGACAATAGCCATGCAAAAATCATATGTATAGGACTTCTACTTCGGCCATGAAATTCGACGGAAACGCGCAAGATTTTGCATTATAATAAAAAAAAAAAAACAGAAGTGTTTATGGATCTTGAAAGCAAACAGAAATATAATATTTCTGTCTGCAGTATTAATAAGGAATTTAACAGAATCATGAACGACATACAGGTTCTTATAAAAAAAGATTCATGATACTCTGTTCAAGCAGCGTGGACTTGAGTTTCTTCAGGATAAAAAAAAACAAAAAAATAACTAAACCTTCCTTTGTTATCAAGAAATCATTCTCTTTCTATTAAATCATCAATTAAAATGTGTCCAGTTTCCAAACTTATTAGATATCCTTTCGATGCAACTATCCGCACACATGCATACATACTTTGATACATATAACTTGGACGTGCTCGTGGTTAAATGTTCATCATCGCTGGAAATGGTCATGGTGAAACGAGTTCAAATCCTAGACAAGGTTGATTGCATTTCACATAGCCTAATACCTTTGAGAATGCTATGAATTCAATTATTCTCCCTCTAGCTATAATAGGACAGACTGAGTTCTTTAGACTTGATTTGGCAACTAGTCTAGGAGAAGGAAAACTATGAATTCAAATCCGTTTAACTCCGTTTAAAAATTGACCTTGTGTCACATTCTGCTTGTGTGAAGGTGTTGGTAAGTAGATATACATTACTTATACACACACATTGACCCTTACAGATAAGTTCATACTCATATGCATATACATACCCCTACGTCATGCTTTTACGCATGTTTCCATCTATAGACACGCTCACAACTACACCAGAAGATGTATCAAGATAACCAGAATCTGTACACGATTACGCCATTCGAAACAAACGCTTTCGCTTGATAGAACCGATATAAAAAAGCTGATATTATTATCTGTGCTCACAAAAATTGTCCAATCAGTGAGAAACTAAAAAAAAAATGTTTTTTTTCTTCACCAATAGGTGGTGAACATTCAGTAGGAGTGATCGACAAAAGGTGGGTCAACTTTCAAATCTCCAGCTGTAGGGAAAACTATAAATGTGGTAATGGACAGTTATGTGCAAGTTTACGGGGAATTAATATTTTAAATGTAAGAACTTTTTGAAATTTAGTTTTAGACGCCAACAGAAGCAGACAGTGAGTTACGATTTGCCAAAGAATAAACATTTCCTCCTCACTTGCGCAGTAAGCTGGGACAGTGGAATACACCAACAGCGTCCCCAACGAGTGTCCTTCATATGACTTCAAACAATCTGCTGGTGAGGTTCTAGTAATGCTGAAGGTTTGGGGGATGCACAGTACTCATTAATCGCCATCACTCTCAGGTCCACTTTGTCCCGGAGTGGTAGTGTTGTATATTGACCTCTGACCCGGCCAAACATGCCTTTCCAAAGATGGCGGAAGTTGCATATTCCGTTGGCCAGTGATGGGAAGAGATTGTGTAGGCGAGCTTGGCTAACAATATGGGACAGGGTTAAAATCCCACAGTACAGTCACAAACTGATGCACCGGTAAAGGGTGACCTATGAACTGCATGACAGTTATTTCCGTTCGATGACGATCAAACATGCCATTCCAAGGACGGCAGAAGTTGCATATTCCGTTGCCCAGTTATGGGAAGAGATTGAGTGGACGTAAAACAATTATATAACCCAGCTGAAGGCAGGAAGTCTGGAAGTTGGAAAATGAAGCTGTAGAGAAAACAGCATCCAGCAGAAGGAGGCCTCGGGACCCCCGATTGAGAGTTGGGGATCAGACCATTTGGACAGAAGATACTGGATTGAGGAACATGTCCCAGAGAGGCTGGTCCCCCTAGCCACCGGTTGAGCAGCCCAGGAGAACGGGAAAGAAACGCGGTTATGGCCAATAGAGTGGGGGTCAATATGCTGTATTTCTGCTCGGACTCCAACTCCCTCTCACACACAACCCTTTCATATAAAGTGAGAGGTATATTTTTCTAGAGAATTGTGTCGATCGTCTTTATTGTGTTGTCGCTTTTTTGGCCAGAGCGAAATACAATTGTAGCACCTGATAGGGTCATATCTATGGGTCAAATAGAACTAAACTCTGTACTTTTGTTAAACTGAATTACTTGAAATAAGAATGTTTTGGCATTTAAACTGCATATTTATGATAAGCTAAATTGTTTGAAATAGAACTGTTTTTGACACTGAAATTAGGTAGTCATGCTAAACTAAAGCGTTTGAAATAGAACTGTTTTGGCATTTGAATTATTATCAAGTATTTGTAAACAAAAAAACTCTACTTATACTAAACTGACTTGTTTGAAATTTAATTCGGCCTTAAATGCCCCAAAAAAGGCTGATACGCCGTAAAACAAACACACAAACTAACCAACCGACCAATTCCTCCTCACATTTTCATCTTTATATACGGACCAAAGTAGCTTATAACGACTATAATAGACGTGAGTGCATTTTTATACAATGTGTTTGTCTGTTCTTATCTTAACAAGATCAAGTGACAACCATTGCAAATAACCAATCACACTCGAATAAAGTTATCAAATTTACATTATTGCATCTAAATATTTGCACTTATATACACTAGAGCTTATAGTTTTATAATAGTATTATAGATAACAGAAACCTGTGAGTGGATATAGGAATCAAGAAGAAAAATATAATTTCTGTCAGCTGTATCAATGGAGATTTAAACAAATTGCATCATGAATAGCTAATGAGAGAAATGTCCTGGTAAGAATATGATACAGAGAAGGAAAAAAAAATTAACTATAAAACAAGAAATAATTTTTTTTAAAATGTATGACTTGCAGTGTTCAGATTGAAAACAGCAAGGATTAAAATATCCTTTTTTTCCCGCTTCGTAAATGTTTTTGTTTCACTATTCCCAACAAGCGCCATTTTGTAATCCCTTAACACGTGAACAGTCCATTGGAGCATCAGGTTTTCACGCGTCGAAATCTCCCGTGCTGACGAATATGCCATTGGACGATAGATTTGTACAAGAGAAAGAAATCTTTGTCTAATTTTTTCTACCGTTTTTAATTCTTCGAATCTCTCCATAGTAACAGCAATGATTCCTTGTACCCGACGCCCATTCGTCATTATCACGTGACATTTCTGGATATTCAAGTGTAATGAAATGGAAGAATCGAGGTTTTCACGAATTCTCAGTTTAGTGAAAAGATCCGACAGAGATGGCGGCAAAAATAAAAATGAATACAAAAGTGAATAAAATGAAAAACGAACAAATAAACAAATCTTAAAAACAGAAAAATCGAAAGTAGAACTCAACACATTTTTAATTTTAAAAACTTTGAAAAAAAAAATCCTGAAGGGGATGTAAAACAAATTTGTGCAAAACAAAAAAAAAAAAAAAAAAGAAAAAAAAAAGCATTTTTTAAAAAAGTACAGACCGGTCAGAAAGAAAATAGTTAAAAGATGATTTTTCTTTAAGTTTTTAGTTCTTTGTTTCGGTTTTCTAATTATTTTTTCAAAGTAAAGATAAAAAAAAAAAAAGAAAGAAAAGAAAAATCAAAATATCTCATAATAAATAATGGAAGGAATAAATTTTCCTTGCGACAAAAAAAAAAACTCTTCTGATTCACAATAATATTTTATTTCTAGACGATATTTTTTAGAATATAGCTGACATTAAAAAAAAAGAATTAGATTGTTAAAAAAATGTTTGGTTTGGTTTGGTTTTCTCTGTCCAATACCATATCAACGTTCCTTTTTTATTAAATACCAAAGCCATTTTTGTAAAAGATTAGAAGTTGTACTATTTAACATATGCCGGACGTGATAAGGGGGTTCATTCCTTTCCCAAGAGTGTTGGTCCGAAAGGGAACTTAATTGCACGATTAGTGTTAGAACTCGTTTTCTACCATATCGTTGTCCAGCTCATGATCCACAATATAGCGAGGATATAATTCTTTGTTTCGATTGGCGTATGTAGATTACTACATAATCTCTATTTTGTGCAGTATTACAGTCAACTATTACAATGTATATTGTCGTACATTCTGTTACACTGTTTTTATAGGCACGGCTTCTTTTTTTAATGACATATCAACTTTTGTAAGATATTAAAGAAATCCATGTAGAAAAACACAAGAGGTACCATTTAAGCATACCTGGTAGGGTGATATGATTTATAGCTTTTCCAAGAGTATTAAACCGAACTTGAACGCAATAGCGCAAATAGAGTTCAAACTCGTATACCAAGGTATTGCCTATTAGCGACTTTGTCACAAGGAGTCTTTCTGATATTAGTCTACTTCTATCACTTGGCCTAGTCAGTTGGGTCTGTAAAATATACCGACTGCATCTCTGTAAAGGGGTGAGACACCCACAACCAGTGTCCTGAATATGACACTAAACAGTCTGATGTTGAAGTTTGAGTAATGCTACAGCTTTTGAGAATGCAGTGTACCCCTTCATTGCTCTTAGGTCAACTCAGTCACGAAGTGGTAGTACCTGAAAGGGCCATATCTGCAGGTTAAATAGAAGTAAAATGTTTACTTATGCTACAGTAAATTGTTTGAAATATAACTAATTTGACATTTAAAGCGAGTAATTATGTTAAACTGAAATGTTTGAAGTAGATCCGTTTTTTCATTTTAAATACATAATGATGCTAAACTGCATTGTTTGAAATAGAACTGAGTTTAAATCTAACTGTAGGTAAACAAGAATCTTTTCATAGACTAAACTGAATTGTTTGAAATAGAAGTGTTTTGACATTAAATAACCTACAATCATTGATATGCCAGAAAACCAAGCTAAAACAAACCAAATCTTCTATCCTTCAGAAATTTTGTTCCAAATATATCAAGGAATTAAAGAAGTAAAATTAGAAAAAAAAACACATTTCCAAGGTTATTGAATATATATATATATATATATATATATATATATATATATATATACGGTGTATTCAATAAGTTTCCAAGCTTTTTTGGTACAAGAATTTAAAATTGTGGTAGCCTCTTGAAAATTCACTGTTATTGCTATACATTTTATAAGACGACTGACCAATTTTTATGATTTCAAGTTCAAATGAACAGCTACAGCCGTAATTGGAATACACCATACTAAAGCCTGATTGTTACGGCTGGTGAATTTCAAAAATGCGATTTGACACTTTAGAAGAACGATATGCAATAAAATCCTTTTTTAAACTTGGAAAAAATGCCACAGAAACGTATGGAATGCTTCACTCTGCTTTTGGACCATCTTGCATCAGGTTTTGAGTGGAATAAGAGATTCAAGGAAGGCAGGGAGTCTGTGAGGGATAATGAGAGATGTGGGAGAAGTAAGGAAGTCACTAGACCAGAGTTGATTGACCAAAGGGTTAGGGTTAGGGTTACTATGTTGAGGTCTTAAAGGAGTTCGGGAGGAGATTCCGGCGGAATTCAAATTTTGTCAGTGGCATTTCCACCAGGACAAAACACCAGTCCACAACTCCATCCTTTTCACAGACTATTTAACCAAGATGGGCTTCAAGACAGTTCCTCAGCCTCCCTATAGTCGAGACCTTGCTCCCCGTGACTTTTGGTTAAAGTACAGAGACTGTCGTTTTGAGATAATTGAGGAGATAAAAGAGGCTGAGACGAAGGTCATTGACTAACTAACAAAAGAGGGCTTCCATGAGGCCTTTCAGTAGTTGTTGGAACGGTACAAAAAGTGCTCTGCAGCCGGAGGAGAATACTTCGAAGGATACAAGAGTTTCATGTGTGTACTGTCAAAAAAAGTGCCCATACGAAAAAAGTCTGTAAACTTATTTAATGATCATTATATATATATATATATATATATATATATATTTGGCTTTGCTTGATTGTGATGCTGCTGCCAGACCAAACGTTGGTTTTGAGTTTTCAAGGCATTGCTGGCATTTTCGGATTTTAATTTTTTTGCAGATTCAAGTGGTCCATGTGTTGACTGAATGCTCTCGAGGTAAACAAAAGAATCAATTATATCCAGTCATTTAACCTTGACGAACACGTTTGGTTCGGCTAAGGCTCGGTCCAGAATTGGAATAAACATGATCGTCGTCTTCATCGGACTGATGGTAAATTTTTCATGCACTGACGAAGAGATCTTTCCGGTGAGCACCGAGATTTGCATCGACAGTGTAGAGCAGCTTCCAAGTGAAGATGAGGAAAATCCTTGATTTTGTGTTGAAGCGTGAGAGAAGAACTCCATTTGTCGTTTTGAATCGAGAATAAACGCCGATTGCACTAACTTATACGAGAGATCTGAAACCAAAAATTTAGACAAAAAGGTTACGGACATGAATAGTGTCTTTTTTCATTACTTTATCCAAGGAAATATGTTCTGAAAGTCAGTTGTTGAATATATATATATATATATATATATATATATATAAAAGAAGCAAAGTTTAAAAATCACTCATACTAGTTTGTGATAATATTTATTTCAGCAGAATGTTTTTTTTTTAAATTTTAGATCGCTAATATAAAAAAAAATGTCTTCTGACATAAATATTATCACAAACAAATATGAGGTATTTTTAAAAGTTATTCTTTTATATAGAATTATTTTCTCTGTATCTTTATTTCTTATTATTTTACATGGAACTCTCTTTTGGAAGTTGAATTATCGTTGATGTAAAAAAAATACATATTTTTACATGGATATTTAAAAGAAATCCAAAAATAGACTCATCCCATCAGCTAACTTGGGTTTGTATATATATATAGTATTATTAGGTCCAATTAAACCAGAGTTGGGAGTAATTCCTTCAGGACAAGAAAATCATTCAGGAGCTGAACATTTAAATTTTCCTGGTAGAGAGCTCAATGTAATTTTTTACAGAGCAATATTTCTTAAAAGAAAAAAACCAAAGACCAGTTATTTTAGGATTATAAATTTATTCATCATTTTAGAATTATAAATTTATTTTCCTCTCCATGCAGGCAAGGCTCTTTGAGAGGTAGACAGTTGTATAAGGAATGTAATATTATGTGGTCTTAGAATGAATAGGGCTTAAGAATTTCTCAATGACAAGTGTTGTGTGTAAGAAGTCATGATTACATTTGTTCAATTATTATATGGGAGTCATTACTGGCAGACAATGTAGAACGGGAAAGCGTAACATAAACATCAATGCCAGAGCCTGTGATATCGGGCAGTCCTTTGTGGTATCGTCGTGAATACAGTTTGAATTTCCATCTTCCGCAAGAAACGGTGATTTCTAAGTGTAATTCTCCCAAATCAATCAACACTGATTCGGTATTGGCTTATCAGAATGACCGTAACGTTGACTGTTATGTTCCCCGGTGGTTGAGCTAAATTTGTATAGCAACCTTGTAAAGACAGCGGACATTTCTGTCATATGTGTTGTATCTCTTCGTCATCCAAGCATTACGTTGATAAATACTTGCCTCACACCCTTGTAATGAAGTTATCTATTCAAGCAGTGGCCTGGGGAGAATATATATACTCAAAGAATACATTTACAGATACCTTAAGGATGATTTTCAGTGATGTACTGTCTTCAGGGTTGTTGCACATCATATCGGCTCCGACAGCAAACCCAACCTGGGTCCGGAATTCCAAGGCCGCCTCCTTGACAGCTTTGTGTTATATATTTTCTTTCCAGCCACCAACCCCACTTAATGGCAAATATTTGTATATTCTATCGTCAGCATTAGCCAATTGAAGGAGTTTTTTTTCCTCCATACTCATATATATAAAGAAATGTACGCTTTGCACCTGTTTTCATTGAATATAAGCTCACATATATCTATTCAGGAATGTTCATTTGATTCATTTCTAATTTTTTAAATATCTGTATACTTATTGTGTTTTTTCTGCCATTATTTATTAAGTTTTTAGCTTTTTCATTCTCGCACCAAATATATTTCGACTTAATCTGGCTTTAATTTAATCAGTCCCATTTTAAATGGTTGGTGGGTTGGTTGGGTTTTATGGCGTATAAAACTTTATAGGGTATTTTACGCCAAATCCATTTTTAGGCAAATAATCAGTTCTATTTCAAACAATTCAGTTTAGCATTAGTTCACAGTTTAATTATCAAAAACATTTCCATTTCAAACTATTCGAGCAATTATATGTAACAATTCAGATAATTCAAACAATTCTAATTTAGTTGATTCAGTTTAATATTTGTACAGATTGTTTAGACACAGTTAAATGTCAAAACAGTTCTATATTAAGCAATTCAATTTAGTGTAAGTACAGATTCAATGTAAAAAAAACAATTCCATTTCAAACAATTCAGCTTAGCATAAGCACGCAGTTTAAATGTTAGTACACAGTTTAATTGTCAAAAACATTTCTATTTCAAGCTATTCAGTTTGGTCAAACAGTTATATTTAAAGCAATTCAGTTTAGCATAAATATGTAGTTAGTTGTATTTAACCCATAGGGCCCTATCAGGTGCTACTATTCCGCCCAGAGTCGACCTGGGAGCAATGGCAATGAAAGGGTGCTCCTCATTCCGAAAGCTCTAGCATCACTGGAACCTGATCATCAGATTGTTTAATGTCATATCAGGATACTAATTAGCCCCTGTACAGAGGTGCTGTCGTTGTATTGTACAGTCGCAGCCAAGGGAGCAACCCATTTTAAAAGAAAATTAAAAACGAAACTACCAATACTCGCCTACATTAACAACGTTCGCATTTATTTGTCAACATTTTTAAAATGTTCGTCGTGCTGTTATTATTTATCTAGATTTATTGAAATCTACAGATAAACATTAAAAGGGAACTCAACTGATTTTCATACTAAAAGAAGTGTTAATTTTCGTTAAAAAAAATAGCCGAGGGAAGCAGTCATTCTTTTTTGGTATTTTTGCATTTGTTAACCAATCAGCGCACTCGAAAAAGTTTTTAAATGTCGAGATACTTCACGTATGATATTATTTGACTTGTCACGAAGAATTTGTAGGATCAAACGCCGAAAATACCATAGAAATCGTTTTACTCCAAAAAAATATGAAAATCATAATTTCTTAGGCAAATAAATTTAAATCCTCAATTTTTTAGCAAATTTCGAGCCACCCAAAATTGCATGAATAAACCAAAAATAAATACTTCTTCAAGGAATATTGAATTCTTTATACATGCTTAAGGGACGAAAGTATATTATTGCCTATGCTTACACAAAGAACAGTTAGTATGAACTACTATTTACACCAGTAGCTTTCGGTTTACTTTTTTTGAAGGGAAATATACATATTTTTTCAAGAAAACTTTTAATTCCAGTAGTTATTATATTCAGTATACCTTAGTCCCTCACTACATAGCTACATATTTTTGCAAATAATTTTACTCTCGTAGAATACTTCCTTTTTCCTAAGTTAACTATTACTGCTATACCTTAATGCTCGAATATAAACTATATCTATTGAAATATATACGATTTGATTAATTATATATATATATATATACACAAATATATATATATATATATATATATATATATATATATTATTTACTTATACGTATATATATATATATATATATATATATATGTATATATATATATATATATATACTAATCTAATCTCTACCAGCATTCACGGTACCAGAAAAAAACAAAAAAAAAAAACCGCCAGGAACAAGAGATAAAAGTATCTCGAATCACCGCCCGGGGTAAAGAAAAAAATTATAGGGTCAAAAAGAAAGAAAAGGCCAACCACGTCCGACCCCTTGAAAAAAATCAAGGGATACGCAGTCAGTGGTCAAAAGAAAACTAAAAATCTTCCGCAAATCCTGCAATGCTACAATTACTAAAGTGCTCAACACAAGTGGAGCCAATTATAATATTAACTTAAATCGCGAGTCGAAAATCTTCTACTAAAGTTTCAACATATCGGATCATCAGGAAGCCTAACTTTGAGTCGAAGTTAGGCTTCCTGATGATCCGATAAGGTGAAACTTATGTAGAAGATTTTCGATTCGCGATTTAAGTTAATTATATATATATATATATATATATATATGTGTGTGTGTGTGTGTGTGTGTATGTGTGTGTGAGTGTGCGTAAGTAAATAATTTTATGTATCTCTCTCGTTCTCTCTAGTCATGTCCATACTACTATATGGATGCCCAACATAGACGTTGCCTAGGCGCCTGGAGAAAAAGTTTGACGGGAATCGCGCAAGAATACTTCAAGCCATATTGAATGGATCCCTCAAAACAGCAGTTGTACGGTCACCTACCACCTATCTCTAAAACCATTAAAATCAGACTAAGAAGACATGCAGGACACTGCTAGCGATGTAAGGGCGAGCCCATAAAAGAAGTACTCTTGTAGAGTCTTTCACATGGACGAGTAGGTGTTGGTCTTCCAGCTTGAACCTACGTAGTAGAGATACAGGATATGGTCTAGAGGACCTGCTGAATATGATGGATAATATAGACGAGTTGAGCGGGAGAGTCAGGGAAATCTGTGATCGTGGCACATGAAGATATATATATATATATATATATATATATATTGTGTAACATGTTTAAACACAACATAGCTTAAACATATGTGTTGATTAAACAATATTAAGCATGTCACTCAATCTGTGAATGTATTTATAGTGATTTTGGAGTTTAAGTATTTTTTTTGGCCGCGAAACTTGGACTGACTCACACTTATAAAACTCAGTAACATCTTCGTCATCGTCTCGGTGTCAAATCCAGTGTATAGCTTAACCTGTTTCCCTTAGTTTCGGAATTCAGTCATCCAAATTCATTACTCGTGGATAAAGAGACGACATTTTGAAGACATTGTTTTTTAAGGACATATCAACCATTGTTGCATTATTTACTACTGTTTTTCTTAAACAGAATTAATGCAAAAATTTACATTGTTTTAAGCACCGCATTCAATAATCAATTGTAAAGACTTAAAACTTACAGTATAGATTATCAATATAAGTGTTTTGCACACAGTTATATGATTTCAAGTATCCGTGCTGTATATCGATACACAAGAGGCGTCCATTGCGTAATGGTTATTGTCGTAGAAAATGAACTCAGGGACAATTTGTAGATGGGACGGTTTGCATTTCACGTACAATTAATACCAACGGCTAAATTATAAATCTAACTATTCTTGCTCCATTTATGAGTAAATAGCAGGGCAAACTGATATCCATAACCTTGGTATGACAAACAGTATTGCATAAGGAAAACTCCGATTTCAAACCTGCTAAACTTCACTTAAATTGACTTTGTGTTGCAATGTGCTTATGCCTAAGCGTATGTACATGGCTATAGATAATATTCTAACAGATATATTTAAACCTTGCGAGTGTCATATACTTCATATCGAGTAGAAAATCATTACGCTGAGAGGGATGTCATTGCTTTATTCTAAGTGCCACACAAAATGTGTGTGAGTGTGTGTGTGTATGTGTGTGTGTGTGTGTGTGTGTTTATTTTACTCTTTGTGTGTTTCAACACGGGTTTAAACAGATCGTTTCTCATGGAACTTTGGATGTCTACAAGTCTCTTCTGGTCTAATCTAAATATTTGATTTTTCCTCTAATCTCTAGTTACCTCAGCTCCTTCTCCGGACTGTTTTGAGTCGTTCCAACGGCACAAACTGCAATACTTATGAGCTTCGGGTTCCACAGCTTTTTCATTGCTTTCACTCCATCCAAGAATCTGTCTATCGTTTCACTTACTTTTATATACATTCTATCGGTAGATAAACCGTTAAAATCTACCACAAGATGACAATTCCTTTTCTTCTAGTTCATTGACAATTTATCTGCTTTTCTGGTGCGAGTGATCCTTTTCTATCCCAAAGCTTCAGATAATTTTATATCATTCATTTTTGACCGATTCAGGTTTGTGTATATTTCTTCGCTATGATCACCATTTCTCTTTCTTCAACGTGATGTTATGATCAGTATTGTTACTCTTAGTAGAATTAATATAAGTAGTAATAGTCGTAGTAGTAGAAGTTGTCGAAGTATTAGTAGTTGGCGAAATAGTATTGACGGCGTTTATGTAAATTCTCAACTCTAGTAAATTAGTACTATTAAAATGTTGCTTAAAAGTGTGTTAACGGTACTCTTTCATTCGAAGTGAATATGACTTCACAAATGTCTTTGTCTGTTTTACTGTATCTGTCTCTGTCTCTCTCTTTCTCTTCCTTGCTCTCTCTCTCTCTCTCCTTTATATATATATATATATATATATATATATATATATATATATATATATATATATACAGTAAGCATTTTTTGTAAATGTTAAAAGTATACATCGGCCTTAATCATTTGCACAGTAGTATTGGCCCAGCGGTTAGAGTGTCGAGTCATACCAAAGACTTTAAAAATGGTACTTGATACCACCTTGCTTAACACTCAGCATTATAAGGTACGGTTCAAGGGTAAAGTGGAGCAATCCTGGGAATGGAGTAGCGCCCTCCCCTACACCTTGGTGTAGTAGCTATCGAAAAGGGAGCCTTCGGGTCACCCTCGACTATGGTCGCTAACTTTACTTTACTTATATATATATATATATATATATATATATATATATATATACTGTGCAAAAGATAAAGGCCGATGTATACTTTTAACATTTACAAAAAATGCATACACTTTTTGAGGTTAATTAACGAAGATATTGCAATTTATTCAATTACAAACATTTACAAATAGTAATTCTTTAATATATTAATAATAACAATTAAATATTTAGCAAAAATTTTTAAAAATTCTTAATTCCAATCATATTTTCATCATATGATATAGGTTGCACTAAGACGTTTATTTTACGTAAAGGTATTGATTTTAAGCAATATTAGTTTTATTTTTTTTATCATTATAAGATTTTAGAATTTTTATAATTGATCAAACATTTAATATTTATAAAAACAATAACAGTTTGAATATTTTAATGAATTCTTTTAATTTTCCATTTTAGAATAAGAAATTGTATATTTCTTAACATAAATCTTCAGTATGCTACAACTGTTGAAAAAAAGTTATACAATTACATTCTACAATGAACAGGGCGCTTCTCAGGCTAAAATATATAAAAAAAAAACATTGAATGTTTTGGGGTGTAGTACAAGAAGTAATTAAGAATAAGATTGAAACTAGGGATATTAAAGACAAAAAATGGGTGGACGGCCAACACAATTGGCGAAAAGTGATTGTAATTATCACAAAATAACATCTTTAAGAAACATAACTAAATGTAAGGAAATAGGCTCAGATCTTGCTCAAACATCTCGCACCGAATTTCAGTCTTCAACCAAAAGAAGAGCACTTGTGAAAGAAGGCATTCATGGCCGAGTAGTAAGAAGGAAACTATACTGAAGACAAGGAAATAGAAAAACAACTTTAATTTCCTAAAGAACTCAAGAAATGGATTATTGAAAAATGACAGAATATATTATGGAGTGATGATTCAAAATTTGAAATTTTTAGTTCAAAGTGAAGACAGTATGTAAGAAGAATAGTTGGAGAGCAAATGAAAAACTTGGTGTACTTGGTGCCTTCAGTTAAACATGGACGAGGTTTTATTATGGTTTGGGAAAATTTTTAGTTCAAAGAGACGACAGTCTGTAAGAAGAATGTTTGGAGAGCAAGACAGTATTTAAGAAGAATGGTTGGAGAGCAAGACATTACGTAAGAATAATGGTTGGAGAGCAAGACAGTATATAAGAAGAATGGTGGGAGAGCAAGACATTATGTATGAAGAATGATTGGAAAGCAAGACAGAATGTAAGAAGAATGGTGGGAGAGAAAGACATTACGTAAGAAGAATGGTGGGAGAGCAAGACAGTATGTATGATGAATGGTGGGAGAGCAAGACAGTATGTATGATGAATGGTGGGAGAGCAAGACATTACGTAAGAATAATGGTGGGAGAGCAAGACAGTATGTATGATGAATGGTGGGAGAGCAAGACATTACGTAAGAAGAATGGTGGGAGAGCAAGGCAGTAGGTATGATGAATGGTGGGAGAGCAAGACATTACGTAAGAATAATGGTGGGAGAGCAAGACAGTATGTAAGAAGAATGGTGGGCGAGCAAGACATTACGTAAGAATAATGGTGGGAGAGCAAGACAGTATATAAGAAGAATGGTGGGAGACATTATGTCTGAAGAATGATTGGAAAGCAAGACAGAATGTAAGAAGAATGGTGGGAGAGAAAGACATTACGTAAGAAGAATGGTGGGAGAGCAAGACAGTATGTATGATGAATGGTGGGAGAGCAAGACAGTATGTATGATGAATGGTGGGAGAGCAAAACATTACGTAAGAATAATGGTGGGAGAGCAAGACAGTATGTAAGAAGGATAGTTGGAAAGCAAATGAAAAACGTGTGCTAGGTGCATAGAGTTAAACGTGGACGAGGTTCTATTATGGTTTGGGGATGTTTAACTGCAAATCATGCGGGTGAATGAATGCAAGGCGTTGTAGACAAATTCTGATCCAACATGCAATCCCCACTGTTAAGCATCTAATTGGTAATGGTTTCGTTTCCCAACATGAAAACAGTTCCAAACATACTTCACTAAAGGTAAAAAGCTTTATTAGAGTGGAAGAAATAATCTCTCGATGTTCAACTTATGTAATGGCCCCCTCAAAGTAGAGATATGAATATCATGAAGTCCTTGGATTATTTTAACCAAAGAAAGGCAGAGAAGTAACCAAAAGTAAAAATAATATATGTAGTAAAAATAAAATATGTAGTAAGTTCTCCAAGATGCATGGAATGATATACCTATGGATAATATTATTAAAGTAATTATATTATTAAAGAAAAAATGTAATATAATGGCCAAGGGATTTCTTTTTCTATACCTCGCCTTTAGGTTTAGTTAGACTGAGAACATTTCGGCACAGTGCATGGGTTATTTAGGCGCAAACATGAGCTCAGGTGTTCACGCGCGCGCGGAGCTGACGTCTCATTCAGAGATGTCACCATAAAAATCCCAGATAGAGGATATGACCAAAGACGTGAGTGACGTCATGCACCGGAAGCGTGGGCGGAGATTTTAGAAAAGTCAGTCAGTTGAGTTCCTGGCTAGGAAGAAGAAGGTTGACTTTCGCTTGCTCGCCGAGGCCTTGTGGCGTGTGCGCACGTGGTTCGAGGCAGATGGAAAAGTCAGCATAGAAAGATGGTATCTCTCTCCTTATGTCGAAAAACCTTTAAACTCAAAGGTAATAAAAAGTTTCGTACCTGAACTAAGAAGTCGTCAAGTGTTTTTCGTGTTTGGGGATTCCTATCTTATATATGGACATTATGAACGTTTTGCGTACCGGTATGAATATGTCTATTTCTCGTATTCATGTATGGCTATGCAACATAAATACTACTGTTGCTGCAAAAAGGTGACATACAGAACATTAATTATTTTCGAGTTTTTAAATGGGATAAACATTAAATTCTTATAATTTTTTTAAATATTTTTACATATTACTTTTGGACTCCGATTCTTTCATTTTCTTTAATAGTATATGACATCTTTTCAAGAATATTAAACATGCAGGAATCTTTTGCATAGCTGTGTATATATTTTCAGACTCCATCGACAGGAAGCGAAAGAGGATTATTTTTAAGCAGAGTAATACAAATTTGAATTCAGAGTTTTCATTCGCCCACAACAGTTGCCATACCAAGTTTTAAAGAAAAGAAGCAGAAGATACCCCGCAAAAACAATTACCGACGCCGACTACGCCGATGACATAGCGATACTGGCAAATACACCCGACCGATCCGAAACACTACTGCATAGTTTGGAACGAGCAGCCGCAGGTATAGGCCTCTATGTCAATGCACACGAAACGGAATATATGTGCTATAATCAAACGGGGGACATCTTCACTCTAGACGGAACCCCTCTTAAACTAGTAGACAAATTCACTTACCTAGGAAGCAGCGTCGCATCAACCGAAAAGGACATCGACACGAGGTTAACGAAAGTATGGACAGCTATCAATAGGCTATCGATTATATGGAAATCAGACCTAACCGATAAAATGAAACGCAGTTTCTTCCAGTCAGCGGTCATATCGATACTGCTATATGGATGCACTACATGGACTCTAACAAAACGGCTGGAGAAGAAGCTAGACGGCAATTACACAAGAATTCTGCGAGCAATCTTGAACAAGTCCTGGCGGCAACACCCCACAAGACACCAACTGTACGGCCACCTGCCTCCTATCACGAAAACTATTTAAGTTAGACGAACCAGACATGCAGGACTCTGCTGGAGAAGCAGGGGCGAACTCATAAGAGATGTACTCTTATGGACCCCCACACATGGCCGTGCAAAAGCAGGACGACCAGCACGAACATACATTCAGCAACTATGTGAGAATACAGGATGTTGTCCTGAAGACCTACCTGCGGCAATGAACGATAGGGAAAAGTGGCGAGAGAGGGTCAGGGATATCCGTGCTACCAGCACGACATGATGATTATGATGATTCCTTACTATTTAGGCACTGCTGGATAGAAAATTGTTGGAGTCATACTTTTCCCAAACGTATTAGCACTATGTAAAATACACACAGCCTTGTCCAGATTTGAACTTTGCGCGCTGTGTCAGTTTCCTACAATAGCAACCATTGCAAAGGAAATTACTCCAATATATATATATATATATATATGTGTGTGTGTGTGTGTGTGTGTGTGTGTATGTATGTGTGTGTGAGTGTAATTACATATCAGCGCTCGTATCTGTGTGCAAGCATATAAATAACCATAAATAGAGATAAAATTGAAAGACGATGTATGCATGTGTGTGTGGGGGGGATGTTAGTGCAATGAGTGTGTGGATATGATTATCGTTAATAATATTACAGAAAATATGTTTAAAATATTGTCAAATCTCGCACAGAAATTTAAATAAAATTTCAAAACCTTTAATGTTTTTTACATGGTTTTTAAAGAAATATCCCCAGGCACGATATTCTAACGGAAATTGGAGACCTTGGAACTTGTCAGATCAAAACTTCGCAAGAAAATAATTTAGCAAATAAATAATACACAGGATGTATCTGTGAGAAAAAAAAACTATCATCGCCTGAAACAGTTTAACAAGAACAACATATGAACACACACACACACACACACACACACACACATATATATATATATATATATATGTACCTGGGAAACGTATTTGTAGCATATAACTAATAAGAATAAATGTTTACATATACACAGAAACATTACACATTTAAGATTCGAATAGAGCATTCTTTCTCAGAAGGATGACTCTCTCTTGGGGGTCTCACTTTTTACACTACCCCTTACCTTAGGTTTGCATTGAACCTTGCTTAGTGTAACGGTTATCACCTCTGGAAATAGAATCGGCGATCCAAGTTTAAAACCTCAACTAGACTGCGTTTCACTTCGCGCTAATGCCTCTGGGAAATGAATGAATCCGGCTGTTGCAGCCCCAGCTCCAGTTTTGGTAAAATATTACAGCAGAATGGCTTCTTTCGAGTAAGGCAACCAATCAAGGAAAAGAAAACGTTGAATTAAAACCAGTTGTACTCCGGAGAACTGTAAAACTCCTCTAAGCCAAACAGAAATCTCCTGAAAGGGATTAAAATCTTGGCTGACCCTCTTGTATGATACTCGGGACCATTCTTAAGATGGACAAGGCAAGAACTTCAAAGAATGTACCAGAGAACAAGAAAACTAATGATGCATAAGGCCGTAAATCCAAGAGACGACACAGACAGATTTCGTGCGTCAAAGAAAGGAGAAAGAGAACTGATCTGCATCGAAGATAGCATCGATACATCGATACGTCCACTCCAGGACAACATAAAAATGAGCCAAGAAATACTGATTAAAGCGACAAGAAATAACACTAACAACAAAAGGACTGACAGTACATCAACAACGAGAAAACAAAAAAAAAAATGGGGGAAGAAAAGCACCTGGGTTCAATCCCAGGTCGGGTCATACCAAAGACTTTAAAAATGGCACTTGATACCTCCTTGCTTAACACACAGCAGTATAAGGTACGTATCAAGGGTAAAGTGGAGCAATCCAGGGAAAGGAGTAGCGCCCTTCCCTACACCTTGGTGTAATAACTATGGAAAAGGGAGCTTTCGGGTCCCCCTCGACTATGGTCACCAACTTTACTTTTATAAAGATTTCAAGCGACAAACAAGTGAAATCTCTCACGAGAAGTTTGGATGTGGCTAAAAAAGGGAATCCTTGAAAGATAAATTGAATCGCTTGAAATATCTACATAAAACAATGCTATGAAATGGGCACAGTGACACAAGTTCTAATCATGGACCAGACTAATTGCATTTCAGATAGCACTAATGCCCTTGGGAAAGGTATGAATCCAATTATTCCCTCCAGCTATGGATAAATAGTAGGACAGACTGGGTTCTTCAGCCTTGGTGAGGCAACTAGTCTAGGAGAAGGAAAACTCTGAATTCAATCCTGTTAAACTCCGCTTAAAAATTGACTTTGTGTCGTATCCTGCCCGAGCGGAGGGGTTGGTAAATAGGATAAAACAATGCTATAAGGACCAAAAATGTTAAAACATAAATAGAAAAAATAATAGATGTAGGTTACGTAGTGATAAAGACGAAACTATATAATATGCAATTGCTGTAAGTTAGCTCAAAATGTGTATAAAAATAGACTCGACTGGGTAATCCTATGGGAATTGTGCAAAAAAATAAAATTTGATCTTACCAACAAGTGGTATTAGAACGGCCTGCTAACCTTCCTGGAGAATGAGACACACGAAATTATTTGGGGTAATCTCGTTTAGACGACCAGACATAGTGTGAGTCAATAAAACCATGAAAACCAGCTGATTGTTGGACTTTGCTCTCCAGGCAGACCAAAACCCTAAATTAAAAGAAAGCAAAAAGGAATATGAATATTCTGACCTTGTAAGAGAACTATAACAAAAACACCTATGGAACATGACGGTGATACCATTATTAGATAGTGCAAGGACAAGTAGAGACCATTCAGACTACAGCATTATTAAAATCAGCCAGAGTACTGAGTCTTTCTTTCTTGGTTTCTTTGTTTTTAATGGCATATCAACCTTTGTAGGTTATTTAATGCTAAAGCAATTCTCCTTGAAGAACAGTAATGGTACTATTTAACCCATTGCTGGGAGGATTAGGAGGTTCATACCTTTCCCAAGGGTATTTGCCCAAAAGTGAACGTAATAGTGCGACTGGAGTACGAACTCGCTTACAACGATTCCGCAGTCCATTGTTTTAACCACGAGGACACCCCCAGAATACTGAAATGAGTCCTGGAGACTTGAGGGGACATGGTGTCACTGAAACTCCAGTGAGAATTAATCAGCAAAAGTTGGGGCGAAAATTTTTAAGGGAGTTAAATAATATTCAAAGTAATAAAAATAGTTATGATAATAATTATAGGGAGCAAGTGATATTCAGCAAAAAAAAGAACATGTTGAGTAGTGAGTTTTGCCGACCCGACAGGCCACAGATTAAAAATAAAAGAAAGCGAAAAGAGTGATACATACCAAGACCTTGATGGAGAAATAAAATATATATGAAAAAATGGTGGTGACGGTAATACCAATTTTAATTAGTGCACTCAGAACAATCCCTTAAGGGTTAGTTAAGGGATTTTTTCAGTATTATGAAATCTGGCTCGTTAGTTTCCGAATAAAGTTATCACATGGAAAGTTTCTGACATTAAAATTCTGCCGATATTTTTTGAAAAATTGATCTTTCCCTGGAATAGAAAAACATGATGAATTTTACTAATTTCCAGACATAATATGTGGCTATTTTAATGCAAAATAGGCGCTCTATAACCCTTAAAAAAATTTAAAGCGAAATATTTATGACTTTTTCAAAACTTTCAGTTTTTCAGAGGTCGGCTTATTGAAGCATCAATAACTGCTTGGATTCATTTTGTTTCGTATATTGTCTAGTTTGTTAGTAAAAGTTAACTTGACTACAGTCGGATCGTAATTATTGATTATTTAGTTTGGACTGATGCCATTCATTTGCTTCATCTTTCATCACCAATTTTAACTAGGAACCCTACTTTTTAAATATTGGTGCGTGTATGCATACGATAGTTACACGGCTGGCCTATTTTTGGCCTTATCAAAGCAGATATAATTTTATGACGACATGAACACCTGGGCATCTCTGCAGACTTTGATACATTATATTCAAGCGTACTATGAAAACAATCTTGATGGGGCCTGACTGTTCGTTTTAAAGCCCACGTCCCAGCAATAATTACGAAAAACAACATATGGTTATCAAAAAGATAACTGTAAAGTCTTCAATACTGATAGAATAAGTTGTTTATTTCCAGCTGCCATTGGAATGCATCTATTTATTTTTACTACTTCTATTTTTAGTTTTTAAAAACTTTTCTTTTTTACTTTTCACAACAGTCGTCTCTGGAGTATACGTGACAGTAAAGCTCCTCAGTTCTTCAGGACTTTTCTCAGTATCCGAACTATATAATGACATTGTCTGGGCAGTCACAATCCTTCACCAGAACTAAGGGTCCTCAGTCTCTTTTCCATGGTTTTTTGTATTATTTCAAGTTCTAACACTTTCATTTCGGGGTTTTGGACATTGTTCCCATTTCTCAGACTAGGATTGATATTACTGTCTTCTTTATTTATCACGCCAGTAAAAACTACTGGTTATTTTTTTTACAAATAAACTAAGTAGATATTTAAGATTTCACGGAATGACGCATGTTTTGTACATATACTGAGGCTGAGACTTGAACTCACCCCCCCTTGGTTATTGATCTGTAAAAAGAGGTTGTAAAATATTACCACAAAGAGAGGTTATCATTGTTAAAAACTCAACGCACCTCCAAACTTCATTAACTTTCGTTCTTTCTACCTTCCTTTCTTTCTTTTGATTATCTTTCTTTCTCTCTTTTTTCTCTCTATCCTTTCTCTCTTTTTTCATGCTTTCTGCTTTCTTTCATTTTTACTTTTGGTTTTCTTTCTTCCTGTATTTTCTTTTTTCTCTTTGTCGCTTGTTCATTTTTCTTTTTCCTTTTCCTTTCGTTTTTCTTCCTCCAGTTCGTTCTTTCTTTTTTTTCACTCATCTTTCTCATACATTCTCATTCTTTATAATTCCTGACATTTCTCTTGTTTCTTTTCTTCTTCATTCTTTGATTTATTTTCTTTCTTTCTTTCTTTCTTTCTTTCTTTCTTTCTTTCTTTCTTTCTTCGCTTATTTCGTTTCAATTTTCTTTCCTTGTTTTCCTTCTTTCTTTCGTTCTTTCTTTTGTTCTTTTCTCTTTCTTTCACATTTTTATTTTTTTACCTTATAGTATTAATTCTTTCTTTCTTTCTTTCTTTCTTTCTTTCTTTCTTTCTTTCTTTCTTTCTTTCTTTCTTCTCCCGTATGTTTTTTATTCGTCCTTTATTTTGTTTTTGTATTCCTTCCTTGTTTTCTTTCTTTCTTTCTTTTTTTCTTTCTTTCTTTCTTTCTTTCTTTTCAGTTTGTTTCTTTTCCTTTTTTGTTTCTTTATTTCTTCCTCGGGTTGTTTCTATGTATAAGCCTCGATCTTTTCCTCACGATGAGACCCGGATTAGATCTGTCTACCAATGTGCCTGTCCGGTTAGTGACTTAACAAATCTTTGGCACTGTCATATCCGGTCTTCTTTTCCATTCTCTGACGACAAAAAAAAAAATCATTGAGGAATAGAGAGAGAGAGAGAGAGAGAGAGAGAGAGAGAGAGAGAGAGAGAGAGAGAATAAAAGGGAGAGAGAGAGAGAGAATCTTCCGGATTACAAAACGGAAGGAATTTCACGTCAAATGAGCTTTTCCTGGCTTTACCAACGCTGAGATTCGACGACGCACAACATTTTCGTTTTTTGGTGGCAATGCGCAGATGGATTCTTGCCGGCCCGCATCAGATTTGGCAGGAGATCTCGCCAAATATAAACGGTAATCTCGTCATATGTCAGAAGTTGACTCAGGACAGGACAGGTGACTAAATCCAGGAGCGCAAGAAGTTTTTATCAGTAGAGCACAACAAAGATATATATGTATATATATATATACATACATATATATATATATATATATATATATATACTAAAAAACATTCACACACACACACACACACACACACACACACATATATATAAATATATATATGCATTTTCAAAGTTAGTTTATCCTGGTTGGTTACCATATATGACAGATATGATTTTGGCATGACATCAGTAACGACAGATATATATATATATATATAAACGTTAATTAAACGAGTATATATATATATATATATACTCGTTTAATTAACGACTTTTGAAGACCAAGTTTACAATTCACAAACCAAGTGTAATTCATTAGACGAGATATGATTTTGAAACCTTGAAATATATATTATTTCTGGGTTAAGTCTTGCAGTAACATCTTTTATCTATTGTGTTCCCGTATAGTCAATACCTAGAGATGGTTAAATTTGTACTTATCGTAATAATCTTGTTACATAATATGAATTATTTTTATAATCAAAACTTTTGTCATGGTTTTAATACGTTTGGAATATCCTAGTTCATCCGTTGAAGATGGTAATAATGCCAATAAACGAATACTGCCCAATCCCTAGAACTCGAGAACAAGAGCCACACAATTTGACGCGATTTTTAGCTATATCTACGAGACTTCTACAAAGGTTACCCTAAGCATATTACAAGTCCTGCTTTACAAAACAAAAGAAAACAAAATTAAGGCATCACTGGAGACTTTCCTGCCTGTGTCTTTGGGAAAGGCAAGTATCTATGTTCGAACTATAAATTGAGATAATTCTTAGGAAGAATTTAAATGGTTTTCAGAAAAAACAATCCACAACATTATAGATTCTGATAATCAATCGATTCTTTGAAAGAGTTCGTGCAAAAGCCTCGCGGTGACATTCTTATTTGTAGATTTCTTCCAGGCATTTGAATCCATTCACAGAGGAAGATGGTGCAAATACTTCTAGTCTATGGTTTTCCTAAAGAAACTGTCGCATCCATAATGATGTTCTATAAAAACACGAATGATAAAGTTATCTCACTGGATGTAGACCCTCGTCTTTGTCATTGTTACTGGTGTTCTGCAAGGATACAGATTACCCCTTTTCTGTTCTTAATCTGCCAAGACCGTGTACTTCAAACGTCGATATATCTAATGAAAGAAAATGGTTTTACACTATAAAAAGGCAAGAAGCAGACGATACCAGGCATAATCTACTACGGGTACAGTCTACGCAGTTGATATAGCACCCCTGGCAAATACACCTACCCAAGCTGCCTGGCTGCCGGCAACATAGCCTGGAGCAGGCAGTTACTGGCATTTGCCTCTATATGACAAAACGTTCTTGTCTTTTAATCCAAAGGAGACACCTCCTCTTTAAATGGCCATTCTCTGAAACTAAAGGACAAGTTCACCCACTTCGCAAATAGTGTCTCATCTACTGAAAATGACATCAATATGCAACTAGCGAAGGCATAGACAGCTATCAATAGGTTACTAATCATATGGAAGTCAAGCATATCAAATAAAATAAAACTTAATTTTTTCGAAGAAGCGGTCGTCAGTTCTATTATATGGATGCATCATATGGACGCTGATTTAGCGTTATGAGAAAAAGCTAGACGGGAATTGTACAAGAATGCTAAGAGCTATATTGAACCGATCTCGAAAGCAACATACAACAAAACTGTAGATGTACGGCCACCTACTTCCGATCTCTAAAACTATCCAATAAGGCAATTAAGACATACGTGACACTGTTGGAGAAGTTAGGAAAAACTCAAAAGTTACATTCTTCTACAGACTTCTTTACACGGACGTGCAAATGTTTCACAAACATCAATAACTTATTAACAACAGCTCTGTACGAACATAGGATGTAGTCTATAAGACCCGCCGGAAACGATGGATGACGGAGTCGAATGCTGGAAGAGAAATGAAATTTATCTAAGTTAGCTGATGGAATATGTCCGTCATGAGAAAGGATGTATTTAAACCTGGGATTTTTAGAGTATACCATGCGCTTGAATGGAATTCTAGAGGTGTCAACACTTTATAAAGCTGATGTATTCTGGGAAGGGTAGGATGCGTTACGACTGCACCTAAGGATTAATTAGAAAGAGATTGATGTTAATGTTGGATTGGATTAAAGAATACAGCTTCTGCTTTTGATTTGGTTTGGTTTGAGTTCCATGTTTAATGGCATATCAACCTTATTTAATGCCAAAACCATAATTTTAGAGGAACAGCAGTTATGCTATTTGACCAGTTGCTTGGTAAGTAGACAAGTCGCTGAGTACACAAGTGGTCCAAAGAGAGCCAGCGAATGGTCGTCAGAGGCCTGGAGGCGGGGACAACAGCATACATTGACCCCCGGTTGAGAACCTTTCATTAAGTTGCAAAGATGTGAGGCCCTGAATATCGGACAACGCGACCTAGAAGAAGTTATGGGTCAATGTAGCAGTCTTCCGTGTGTCTCGGAAGAAAACATGAATTAATAAGCAGTCCACCAAATCAGTCCCTAAATGATGGCTCTGAAAAGGTCAATATGCAACACAAAAATTCAATTGATGCGATTCCTTAAACTTTTCGTATAAAACAATTCACGTGGTATCGATTTGCCGCCAAAATCAATCAAATTCAAACATCTCCCAGCATCAATGTGTAATGTGTAATTATAAGTAGTAAAAGCAGGAGCTGGATGTCCACGTGGTGTAAGAGAATACCTGTTGGACTGCAGCCTTATAGTAACCAAGTTTAACTTCAGTCGTGTTATTTAGCTCACTTTAGGACCAATACGCTTGGGAACGTTATGATTCATTTTATAATTCCCGCGCCAAACGACTGGTCAAATAGCATAACTGCTGTTCCTCTAAAACTATGATTTTGGCATTAAATAAGGTTGATATGCCATTAAACAAAGAACTCAAACTCAAATCAAAAGCAGAAGCTGTATTCTTTAATCCAATCCAACATCAACATCAACCTCTGACTGATTAGTCCTTAGGTGAAGTCGTAACGCATCCTAAACTTCCCAGAATAAACCAGCTTTATAAAGTGTTGATATCTCTAGAATTCCATTCAAGCCCGTGGTATACTCTAAAAAATCCAGGTTCAAATTTATCCTTTCTCATGACGGACATATTCCATCAGCTAACTTCGATAAGTTTTATCCAAAGGCAGAATATTAATGCTGATTTTTTTCCAGGTATTTTCTCCTCAGAGAAAAACCGGCATTTTGATCTTATCTTCATTTAGATTGAGTCAGTTTAGATAAAATACAAGAATAGAAAAGTTGGATATATCACAAAATTTTGAGTCGTCAGAATATTAAAAAAAACGATAATTTTAACTTGAGTCCAATTATAATTGAGAAGAGTTTTTCTGAATGGGTGTATGACGCCAAAAAAGAAAAAAAAAACAACAAAAAACAAACTTGCTATTGCATTTGATAAGGAATTAAATTTGACTAGATATGTGAAATTGTCAACTGCTAAAGCGTACAGAAAGTTAAAATTTGTGCTTAGGTTCAAGAATTTCAAAAATGAGTCATCCAAATTGAAGTTAATTGAAAGCTACATTCTCTCTAATTAACTGAGGTGATTTCCTTTTCAGAAATTTAGCAGCAAAACGAGAAAAATAAAAAAAAGAACAAACTAAAATTACAAAACATATGTGTTCCATTTATCTTCAACTTACACGAAGATGAACACGTAAATATGATTATATGAAAAATATTTGAATATAAATAACATGAACTTTCTTCATGGTGTAACGTTAATGTCTAATCCAGCATTTCATGCTACCTGATTAGAATTCGGAGTGGAATTGAAGGTTGGTTGGTAGATTAGCGTTTTATGACATCAATCTTTTTGGTATTTTAATGCTAACACACACACACACACACACACACACACACACACACACACACACACACACACATATATATATATATATATATATATTTTTATAAAGACATTTTGGCACTGTAGGATTGTATTATTAATTTAATTAGGAGAATCATTTTATTGAATCGATTATCGATCAAACACTGACGGGACCCTTCTGTACGGCAATATTTCAATAACCAAATCGACTCGTTTAAATGCATTTCAGCATTCTAATCTTAAACCAATAATACTATTCAATATCAATCATTTGTTTGATAACAGCTAAATCGTTTCAAGTATTACAATTTGATAAGAGTAATTTGATTTGATGTTAATAATTTTTTGCTCATGGTTTCAAGTAATGGTATTTAACATGAGTAATTCTATTTTGCAAGTATTTCTGTCTAATACACACACAGCTGTACGGTTTGAAGTGAATGCAATCAAATGTTATATGAACAACCCAGAATCTGTCTTGGAGAATGAGATGCACAAATTCCTCTGGGATTTCGAGATACTAAAGGATCATCAAATCTCGACCAGAAGACCAGACCTTATAAAAATCATTAAGAAAAAGAGAACTTGTCAAATTGTTAACTTAGGTGTCCTGGCTGATTTCAGAGTAAAGGTAGAAAAAATAAGTACGTCAACCTTGCTTGAGAATTGAAAAGGAAACAGTGAAAAATGAAAGTGATGATGATACCAATTATAATTGGTGCTCTTGGAACAGTCACCAAATGCTTGGTACAAAGACTGGAAAGCTATTCAAACTACAGCAGTGTCGAGATCGGCCTCAATACCGAGACGAATTTTGGAGACTTGCTGTCATTCAAACTTCAGTGAGAAACTATTGGTTAAATTTGGTGTGGAAAACTCGAATGGGGGTAATAATAATAATGATAATAAAATTCCGGCTGACCACAGGTTAAAACTGAAAAAAGTCCAAAGAAGGAAAAGAGTGTAGACCTTGCTAGAGAAGTAAAAAACAATGAAAGATCAATTATTATCATATTTACCTAACCCCTTTGCTCGGGAAGGATATGACACAAGGTCATTTTTTAAGTGGAGTTTAACAGGTTTCAATTCCGAGTTTTCCTTCTCTTAGACTAGTTGCCTCACCAAGGCTGAAGAACCTAGTCTGTCCTACTATTTACACATAGCTGGAGGGAGAATAATTGGATTCATACCTTTCCCGAGGGCATTAGTGCTATGTGAAATGCAATTAGTCTCGTCCAGGATTTAAACTGGTGTCGTCGTGTCCATTTCCTACGACGATAACCATTACAAAGATCAATTATTATACCAATTTTAATTAGAGTGCTCGATACAATCATCAACGTAACACTACCTATAGCAAAATGATCAACAGAACAAGAATTTGGAAACAATCTCATACGAGAAGAAATTGACATGAAAATGAAGGGGAACTGATTATCTTCTAAAAACTGCACAAACAATGCCCCAAGAAAAACTATGTAAAAGCGTAAATTGATTAGACTTAACGGAATATCAAGTGGAGGTTATGTGTTAATAGACAGGGAACTATTCATCATTTAATAAGCGAATGCAGAAAGTTTGCGCAAAAAGAGTACAAGACTAGACGACTGATAAAGGAAGTTGATACACTGGGAATTGTAGGAGATACTAAAACTTGGCCATACAATTAAATAAATAGAAGGAGACACAAAATTCTCTGGATGTTTGAGATACAAACGAATCACCTGATTCTAGCCAGTAAACCAGACGAAGAGATAGTTAAAAAGAGAAAGAGAATCTGCCGAATAGAGGACCTTGCTGTCCCGAACGTCAAAGTGAAGATCAAAGAAAACGAAAAGAGAGACAATTACATATATCTTACCAGAGTACTGAAAAAGCTATGGAACATGAAAGAGAGGGCGATACCAATTATATACCCAAAGGTTTGATAAGGAGCTAGAGGTTTAAAGACATCTCAAGACGATCCGAGATCATCCAATCTGCCCCATTGTTCTGGTTAGCCAGGAAACTCTGCAGAGTACTGGCGACAAGAGGAGACTAGTAGCAACTCTGACTCTGTGAATGACCATCAGGTATTGCTACAGTAAAAAATTCACAATTAGTAACAGTAGTAGTACTTGTAGAGGAAGTACTTTGTTGGTTGGGTTTTATGGCATATCAACCTTTCAGGTTATTTAACGCCAAATCCATTTTCATGCAAGTAGTTCTATTTTAAACAATTCAGTTTATCAATGGTACACATTGTATATAATTGTCAAAAAAACATGTAATTGTCAAAAACATTATTATTTCAAGCTATTCGGTTTATTCAAACAGTTCTAATTCAGTTAATCAAGTTTATTATAAAATCAGATTTTGTTTACACACAGTTAAATGTCAAAACAGTTCTATATTAAACAATTCAATTTAGTGTAAGAAGAGTTTTAATGTCAGAAACAGTTCCATTTTAAACAATTCAGTTTAGTATAAGCACGCAAATTAAATGTAAGTCCATTTTAATTGTTAAAAATATTTCTATTTGAAGCTATTCAGTTTACTCAAACAGTTCTAATTGGAACAATTCAGTTTAGCATAAGTGTGCAGTTAGTTCTATTTAAGCCATACCTATCAGGTACTACCATTCTGGGCTAGATGGGACCTGGGAGCAATGACAATGTAGGGATGCTCCGCATTCCTCAAAGCTCCAGCATCACTGTAATCTCACCATCAGATTATTTAGTATTGTATCCAGGACACTTATGGTGTGGTCGGGTCTTACCCCTCTGCAGAGGTGTAGTTGGTGTATTGTACAGCCCCAGCCAAGTGAGCAACCCATTTTAAAAGAAAATTAAAACAAAACTACCAATACTCACCTACTTTAACTCCTTTAGCATTTATTTTTCAACATTTTTAAAATGTTCCTCGTTCTATTACTATTTATCTAGATTTATCGAAATATAAAAATAAATATTCAAAGGGAACTCAACTGATTTCCATACTAAAAAAGTGTTAATTTTCGTTCAAAAAATAGGCCCGGGAAGCTATCATTCTTTATTGCTTTTTTTTGTTGTTTTTGTTTTTGTTTTTTGCATTCGTAAACCAATCAGCGCATTCCCACAAGTTTTTAAATGTCGAAATAGTTCTCAGATGATATTCGTGGACTTGCCACGAAGAATTTGTTCGATCAAACGCCCAAAATACCTTAGAAATCGTTTCCATAAAAAAAAAAAATTATATTAAAATTAGAATTTCTTCGCCAATTAAATCTAAATCCTCAAGTTTTTAGGTAATTTCGAGTCATTTTAAATTTATGAATAAGCAAATAAATGAATAATATTTTAAGGAATATGGAATTGTTTATACATACTTACCCTTCTGCAAAGAAGCAGTAGGTGTATTCTACAGCCACAGCCAACGGGGCAAAGTAGTAGTAGTAGAAGTAGTAGTAGTAGTATTAATAATAATAATAATAATTATTATTATTATTATTACTACTACTACTTCTACTTATTATAATAATTGTAATGGTAAATATACACAAAATGCCCCATATTTTGAGATCACTTAATATTGGCAAGAAGACGAGACCTAATGATAATTTAAAAAAAAAACGAGTCAATAGTACAAGGGGAGAAAGCGAAATAAGGATTATTCTAGTATGATAATAAACGACTTTATTATTAAACAAGGTTAATGTCAATAAAAAAAACAACATCAAAATAAGAAGAGAGACACGATCTATTCATTCAATATGATCACAATTTTTTTTCAGTTATTGTATCAATACTTCGAAATGATTTCCATACCTTCAAAATAAATTCTTCAGACATTTTATTCCAATAGTAGTCTTAAACAAACCAGTATTTGGATGGGAAGTTGCATTATTTTTGTTTTCTAAAACACCCAATATAGTGTAATTTAGGGGTTATATATATATAGTCATCCACAGACAGATCTGTTTCGTCCAATTAGAACTCATCTGTGTGGCTAGACATAATAGATTCCCTTAGCTGGGATCGAAACCCGGTTGACTCAAGCGCCAATCCAAGACTCTCCCTCTCAGCCAAGAGGAAACCATCTGCAGCGAGGTAAATTTTAAACGGTTATTAATCACAGTTACTTTTGTTTACATACATCCGCTTAACGGCTACCGAGAGCTCAATTCATTTATGAAGAGCCTTGCATAAGCGCTAATGGCAACGCGATTACTTCATTCGCTTGAGAGATCAACCCTACGAGCATATACATATAGTCATCCACAGACGGATCTGTTTCGTTCTATCTGAACTCATCAGTGTGGCTAGACATACTAGATTCCCGTAGCTGGGATCGAAAAACGTGTGCGCGTGTGTGTGTTGTCGTAAATACACCTGCACAAGCAAAATGTCTGACGTATAACTTGGAGAAAGCCGTAAGAATATTGGTCTCTATATGAACTCAGATAAAGCAGAGGTCATTGTTATCAAATGAAATGGAAGCGTTTCCACCGTAAGCGGCAACCCTCTGAAATTAGTAGCCCTGTCACCATATATCGGAAGCAATATCTCATCTAATGAAAGCGATGGCAACATATGCAAGTGGAAACGTATGTACTGCTATTGATAGATTGTCGATCATATAGAAACCTGTTCGTTCTGATGTAATAAAACGGGATTTTTGGCAAGCTTTGGCAGTTTCGGTACGATTGTATGGTTGCATCCCCTGCATTCCCACTAAAGCCTAAAGAAAAAAACGAGAAGGACCTACATATGCGTACTATGTACTGTTCTGAGTAATTTGCTTGAAACTGCTTTGTTGTTCATTATCTATTTTCTCTCCATACATAAAAGTTGAACGAACAATGTCGTGAAATAATCTTAAGCAACGTCTTTTTTTATGGACTCCTATTCAGGGACACACCAGATCTAGACAATCAGTAAAGCATTTCATACATTACTTCTCTGCCGACAGCAGATTAAGTGAAAACGGCCTGGCAGGAACAATGGATGATAAGAAGGTACTTTGAAAGAGTGTTAAGGGGTTCGATTCTATCAGCATGACCAGATTATATATATATATATATATATATATATATATATATATATATATAGTCAGAAGTTTTATACTTACTACCGCATTAAGTGGTATGTGGAAGGTACATAAACAATTTTTTTCACCGTCCCCAGGAGGTTAGTACCACTTATTAAGCCGACATTGTGTCATATTTTAGCCCTCTAATAAGCCAAAATATATCACTATATTACGTATACCCACACAGATACACACATATATTTATATATGTATGTATATATATGGTACTTTTGGAATAGACTAGTATGAATCATAGGCATTTTACACCTAATTTTTGAGACGATATTACTTCTAAAAAAATTCACTCAGCCCCAAAGGAAATTCATAGTTGGTTCACTGATTACAGTTCTCAAAGCTCTGAATACTATTCTGAAGAGAAAAGTGATTGTTCAGTGATGTCTCTCACGAGAGATATTTTTCGCTAGTTTGTTAAACAGGCCGTCCTGTCTGTTATCTTTCAGCGTTAAACTTCAAATTTTATTGGTATGCACGTGTTCCGCAATTTGGCTACATTTATTTCAAAATCGATCGGCTCTAGTCTGCTGTGTCTGTCTTTTTATTTATTTATTTTTCCTCGAAGGCACATTTATTTTATTTATATTGATTCCGTAATGCTAACATTAAAACCGGGACCAATGAAAGAACCATGCAAGTGAAACAGGAACGGGATTGCTGAGGTGAGGAGTAGTGCTATCAATCCACATGAGTGTCACGTTTGGCAAGGATTGTAAGACGTCTTAGTGAATAAGGTTGTCCATAACTAGGAGTATTCCTTTGTTTATAAGAGTCCCAGAATAAAAGAGCAAGATTACTGTCCTATCTTCCGTAGGAAAATCAATATTCGAAGTTCTATTGAGGTAAAACGTGGGAGCAGAGGAGTACCTTATTTAAATACGCACGCGCGTACACACACACACACACACACACAACTATCATACGTACCTATAGGAACTGACACATCGAGAAATATATATATATATATATGTGTGTGTGTGTGTGTGTGTGTGTGTGTGTGTATGTTTGTGTGTGTGGCTAATTCAATAAGTTTCCAGAGATTTTTTGTACAGGCATTTAAAATTGTTGTAGACTCTTGAAAATTCAGTATGTTATTGCTATACATCGTATGAAATGACTGATCAATTTTTATGATTTCAGATTCAAATCAACAGCTACAGAAGGAATTAGAATATACCCTCATTGTCACAACTGGTGAATTTCAAAAGCGCAATCTGGACGTGAGGACACTTTAAAAGAACGATATGCAATGAAAGAAATGCCACAGAAACGTATGGAATGCTTCAAACTGGTTTTGGAGCATCTTCCATGAATCGAGCATCAGTTTTTGAGTGGCATAAGAGATTCAAAGAAGGCAGAGGGTCTGTGAGGGATGATGAGACCTGTGGGTGGAGTAAGGAAGTCAATACACTAGAGTTGATTGGGTAAAAGGTTAGGGTTAGGGTTACTATGTTGAGGTTAGGGTTAGGGTTAGGGTTACTATGTTGAGGTTAGGGTTAGGGTTAGGGTTACTATGTTGAGGTTAGGGTTAGGGTTAGGGTTACTATGTTGAGGTTAGGGTTAGGGTTAGGGTTACTATGTTGAGATTTTAAGGGTGTTCAGAAAGTGATTCCGTCGCAAGAGGCCAACACTCTTCAAATCGGGTAAGTGGCATTTCCACCAGGACAATGCACCAGTCCACAAGTCCTTCCTTTTCACAGACTAGTTGACCAAGATGGGCATCAAGACAGTTCCTTACCCTCACTATAGTCCAGACCATGCTCCCTGTGACTTTTGGTTATTCCCTAAGCTCAGAGGCTGTCGTTATGAGACAATTGAGGAGATGAAAGTGTGCGTGACGAAGGTCATTGACACGCTCACACAAGAGGACTTCCATGGGGCCTTCCAGAGGTTTTTGTAATGGTACAACAAGTGCATTGCAGTCGGAGGAGATTACTTTGAAGGGAACTTGAGTTTCATGCGTGTACTATCAAGAAAAATGCCCATATGAAAAAAAGTCTGGAAACTTATTTTATGATCCTCATATAATGGTGAAACTTTATTACTAAAAATGCAAAATTTTTACTGTTTTATATCAAAATATAACGCAACAATTATTAAAAGCATAGTAATAACTTACAAATATACTTTTTATTTCTGCTGTCGTTCGGTGAAGTGGGACCCATACACGTCTTATTTATTTGTTATCCCTCCCAGCGACGGACAAGTACGGCACAAGATCTTCATTAAAGTTGTTTCAGGCATAGAGCCGCAGCCCAAACGCGTCTGGCAAATGCCAAAAATACCTTCGGCCTCGTTGACACTCCCCCAATAGGCAATAAACAACAAAAACAATATATGAAAAAAAATTATCTTATTTTATTGTATTTGTTCTCCGTCCCACCACCGGACAAGTACGGCACAAGGCTTCTTTAAAAGTTCGTCCGACGCTGGGTCGCAGCACACACGCGTCAAGCAAAATACAAAAATATCTTCGGCGCCGTCGGCATTCCTCCAACAGGTTCACCTCAGACGCCGGGAAACAAAACAGCAAACAATATGAGAGTCGTTTTTTTATATTTATTTATATATTTATTTATATATTCAACAAAGATGATTGTACACTTTTATACTTTTTTTAAGCTCACGCGACTACAATGTGAATGATAGAAGTCACGTGACTTAATGAGGTGCAAAATAACCAAGTTAACGTTTACTCTCATTGCAACATCTCGCTAACAATGTGAAACGATGGCGGGACGTATAGTAGGTTAAATAACCAGGATAAAAAGAAACAAGTTTATATTACTTTCTATTTTGTGTGTTTATTTCACTGGATGTTGGATTACAAATGAAGACAGCAGCGATCGTGTCGATACTGTTATATGGATGCACTACATGGACGCTAACAAAACGGATGGAGAAGAAATTTGTCGGCAACTACACAAGAATGCTGCGACGAATATTGAACAGGTCCTGGAGGCAAAACCTCACTAAGGAGCAGCTATACGGCCACCTACCACCCATCACGAAAACTATCCAAATTAGACGAACCAGACATGCTGGACACTGCTGGAGAAGTAGGAATGAGCTCATTAGTGATAACTCCAATGAACCCCTTCACTTGGCCGCGCAAAAGCAGGATGACCAGCACGAACCTACATACAGCAGCTCTGTGAGGATACGTGGTGTAGCCCTGAGGACCTACCGGAAGCGATGAACGATAGGGAGGGGTGACAAGAAAGGGTCAGGGATATCCGTGTCGATGGCACAAGATGATGATGACTTCATAAAAAAAATAACATCCCTAGTTGAAGTGTGGGGTTGTTTCAAGATTTTTAAATAAATACTAAGCAGTCACTCAATCGGTGGCAGGCTTCGTGTCCAGAGGCAATGGCATTTGACTTACTGGTAACAGCACACTCCTCACAAACGTCTCTCCCATCAGCAAACAGCCGACGCGAAATCCAATAACCGTAGACTCAGCACCGCCGATGCCAGGATTCAATCAATCACAGCAGCGATCTTAAACAGTTATCAAACCTATATAACAACGATCAATTTTATGCGTGCCACGGGAAAGTCGGTTTGATGTATGCCAGCAGGTCAGTTGGGGCTGGTGAGTTCCACCAGTGACTTCATGTGCTATTCCCCCCGAGAAAGCTGAGGTCTGTCTCACCTAAGTCTGTTTGGTTTACTATGGACTTCCTTCGTCACTTAGGATTAGCACCAGTTTCAAATGTCTGACCCCAACGTTGAGCAAAATAATGAACATTTAATTCCATCCAAGTCGTGCCACTCGTTTCTTTAACTATTTATCATGTAGATCCAGCCTGAGACTTCGGCATTTTCCAAACAACCCCAGCAACATGAGAGCGTGAAAAAATGGCTGACGGAGAAATTGCTCAACGACGACGGGCATGGGTTAACAACACCGATCTTTTTTTTTCTGCAATATATATATTTACATATATTGTCACCCACAGACAGACTTTCGTTGTGTCATAACTCTTCAGTGTGGCTAGACACGCAGGATGCTTGAAGCCGGGATCGAAACCCGCCTAACTTTAGACTTAGTATCAGATCGCCCGGCCAATAAGCATATCACGTCGGCAAGGGAATTATAAGGTATTATGTTGCAACAGTAGCAGCAGCAGCAGCGTTAATTTGTTTACATTTTATACTTTACCGGGTACCAGAGTGCTCAATTCGTACGAAGAGCTTTGCAATATGCGAGCGGCAGTCGCAAATTCCTTCGCCAGAGTGCTCAACCCCCATGGGGAGCGTCATCCACAGACAGACTGTTTCGGTGTATCACAACTCTTCAGTGTGGTTAGACACGTAGGACGATTGAAGCTGGAATGGAAGTAAATAAGGAAATTAAATTCGACAATATGCAGAAAAGTATTAAAAGAAAATAATCCAAAGTTGATGAATTTATTATGAAAGTCAATGTTGAACGTTTCGGTTAAAATAACCTTCTCCGGGACTTTAAATTCACGAAAAGTGTTGTTAAAATAGAGATGGATAAAATAGCAGGAAGAAAAATGTATATAAAAACGTTATTATAACCGAAACATTCAACGTTGAATTTCATAATAAATTCATCAAATTTAGATTATTTTTCTGCTTTTCATTATATATATATATATATATATGTATATATCAATCACTTTCGTTTGGATATCTTCGAATGATATGTAAAAAGAAAGAAAGCAAGAGATAAAGAAAGAAAGGTAAAGAAAAAGAATTAAATGAAGAGAGAAAAAAGAAATACAAAATGAAGAGGGATCTACCTATATATATCTATATATATATATGGATACGCAAGTAGAGTAACGACTATCGCCATAAGAAAATCGACCGAACGACCTGACTTCTACTCTTTGCGTTCTTCTTTTGTGCTTGTGTCTTAGAAAAAAGCAAGACTTCTTTCTTCTTCCCAATTCTGGGTAAAATAGTACAGCTGACCGGGATGTGTGTTTTTGTTAGGACAACCTGCCTCAAAGAGGGAAAATTCAGAAAGCCGCAAGAATATTATTCAGGATATTCTGTTGCAATTTTTTGGACTATTCTTTTTTTATCAGTTCATTTGAAACGTACAGGTTCAGACGCCAATCAGAAATATTTCATCAACAAGAGGGGAAAAAAAGGATTTGCCTTTTTGAAGCATAGTATAATACATTACATATCTCTAATGCGATAGTGGAATTTTCAAATGAAGTGTAGATAGAAATTATGTTATTTTGATGAGAATAGAATTAGATCAAACGGATTGTTATAATTTAAACTGGGGCAGTCACAGGATAGGTGAAGTGTTTTGACAGATTGCTGTTTTCCGGACAGTTTGAACTGAAAATGCCGAATGCCGATCAAAAGCTTCAACTCTCCATCATCAAAAGCGACTGATCTAAAATTGAATGCCTATTTCCTGAATTTAATATGAAAAGTTTTTCAACGATTCCGATTTGATACACATGTTGGAGGTGCCTGTGGTGTAATGGTTATCGTTGTAGGAAATGGACACGGCGACACGAGTTCAAATCCCGAACGAGACTGATTGCATTTCACATAGCAATAATACACTTGGGAAATGTATGAATCCAATTAATACCCCTTCAGCTATGGGTGAATAGTAGGGCAGACTAAATTCTTCTGTCTTGTTGAGGCAATTAGTTTAGGAGAAGGAGAACTCTGAATTGAAACCTGTTAAACTCCGCTTAAAAACTGACCTTGTGTCATATCCTGCCCGAGCGGAGGGGTTGGGTAAATATAAATATAGATTCCGATTTAATACACATTCGCGAAAATCAGTGAAATCCAAATTAGGAGAAAATTAATATTTTTGGTTCACCCTAAATTTTTCTGAGGGGTAGGGTACCCCTCAGAAAAATATACGAAATATAAAGTAAAGGATTTTCTCTCTGAGTAGACCAGCCGGAGACAGGGGTAAGAGCAGCACCTAAGTTGGTGAGCAGTTTTCTCAAAACAGAGAGTCTTTGACTTTGTCCTAGAATGCTCTGAGTATAGTAAACGAAGCAAGCAGACCATAATACGATAATGCGAAAAAGCCATGAAGATTGTAGTCACACACTTAAAAAAGTGCACAGAATCGCCTCGTCAGTGATATTCTTGGGGTCCTTACAAGTTTCGGGTCTTCCAACATCATCCTTGCTCTCCCAAGTGACCCTACCGAAACTGTTGTTCCAGCCGGCGATCCTGCAGTAAAAACACGCCCAGCATGCAAAATCACACAGTTTACACCTCAAAAGAAAAAAAATTAAATGCTATTGCTAATGTGTTTTTTAAAATGGTTAGTGGCAAATGAGAAACGACTTAGGTCACTTCCCTTCCAGTCGCAGCGAATTGAGGAAAGGAAATATAACTGCCATTTAAGATTGCCAAGCGCCAGACTGTCGATAGCCCAAAACTTGTACGAGGAATTAACGGACAGTAAATTCTTGAACTGGTCTCTACATCCTCCGGGATGGGTGAATGTATTATATTCTAAAGAGATTTTATTCTTATTAAATACTGTTTTTTTTTTTCTTGTAAGCCGTGTCTTGTTCTCAGTCCCTTGGCGTCGACTTTTATTTTTCTTTACTTACTGCATCGTGCAGTCTCTTTCCGTCTAGCGATTGATCAGTTGCCTGGATCTAAAAAAAACACAACGTCGGCAGATAACGAATTGATCGTGTCATCAGAAGAAATATCCAACAAGCTGAAAGATCAACGGATTAGAAGCGGAATCATCCCCGTGTATGGCGAGGTCGACAGTACCGTCACACATTCATGAATAGCAAGTGGTTCTACACGTGCTTTCACCTCCATAAATAAACCGCCTACGTCGATAGTCTAATAGTTCAGCTCTTTATCTGACCTGTTCAGCCTTCACACGTTCAGAAAAAAGCGTTCATTATTCACATATATATATATATATATATATATATATATATACATATATATATATATATATATTTCTTTATTAATATAAATTTCGTTGCATATAATAGACATTTTCAGTCTAAATACCTTCTTCTGGATCCGTTTGTATTGCCGTATTGCTTTTATCGTATTTGGCAGGAATTGATTTATGTATTTTCTCTATATATTCAGAGTACTTTCTGCCTGACTTTAGGCCATCATCAGGTGATGATATATTACAAAAGTAATGTAACTTCTGTTTTTGCATATTACTACTATGTAAGAGCGTCTTTACCGTTAGAGTATATAGCGTTTGCTTTTAAATGGGTTCAAGAGGTTTATGACTCATTCCTTTATGACATTAGCTGAATGAGATAATAGATTATATAAGATAATTTTTAATTAAGGCGGTCCACCGTTGAAGAGAAATGAGGTCGTTTTTAATTTACGACCTACCTCTCCAGTTGTTGGGTCTCCTCGGTTGGCTGCTTCACCTCTGGGCGGTTTTGCTGGGTGTGTTTCGGCGCTACAGAGTTCCTCCGGCCTCAGAGGACCATCCTCCCAGTTTTTTACCTCTTTTGGGGGGTAGGGTTTATTTCCTGGTGCCTCATGTGCCCGTGGTGTAATGGTGAGCGTCGCTGGATATGGACACGGCGACACGAGTTCAAATCCTGGACCTGACTGATTGAATTTCACATAGCACTAATACCCTTGGGAAAGGTATGAATCCAAAACATTCTCCCTCCAGCAATGGGTAAATAGTAGGGCAGACTAGGTTCTTCAGCCTTGGTGAGGCAACTAGTCTAGGAGAAGGAAAACTCTGAATTCAAACCTGTTAAACTCCGCTTAAAAACTGACCTTGTGTCATATCCTGCCCGAGCGGAGGGGTTGGGTAAATATGATTTCAAGCTCAAGCATCTTTAAAGTTTGTCCCGACCGTATTCTTCAAGTTGTTCTTGTGACAAACATGTAACATCACTATCTTATCTTCGGGGTTTTAGAAGGCGGTGGCTGTGGGTAAATTTCGCTGATGTAGTAATATTTGAAGCCATTTAACTGTGTGATAACAAATGTGCTACCAACAAACTTTTCGTTCAGAAAATATAAACAAACGAAATATGATATATACGCATTTAATTCCTTAGCTGATTTGAGTATGGCGTTGGCTTAAAGGTATGTTATCGGTCTGACATAAAGTTAGGCGGGTCTCGATCTCAACGTGAAACGTCCAGCATGTCTAGCCACACCGAAGAGTTCTGATACAATGAAACAGTCTGTGGATAACAATATACACGCTTCCCCACCCCAGGATTTAAGCACTCTGGCTGCCACTCACCTCATGCAAAGCTCCTCTAACGAATTGAGCACTCCGGTATCCAATAGCCAAAAATGTAAATAAACGAATGTTAATTCATATGCCTTGAATTGTGATACAACGAAACTGTTTGTCGGTTGATGACAGTATATATATATATATATATATATATATATTAGGATTTGGCATTAAATAACCTGCAAGTTGCAATCAAACAACATAATGAAGCAACAAATGATTACATGGCTTAAAATCTACCAAGAAACTACGCACACACACACACACATATCTATAGTAGGTATCATGCAATAACTGATGTTTGTACAACAGCATTGCTTCTAAAAAAGTCTTCATCAGATGATGACTCTGGGTTCGGGTATTGTTTTGGGGCTGAAGCATCATTACCACAAGCCCAGAGCGCCCCAGCAGTATCTGAAGACACCACCAGACATTGTCAATTGTTGTCATTCTATGGGATTGCCATATCCACGCTGATGCAGTTAGAGCCTTATCTTGGATCTTTTCCATGTATTTTCTCTTGTTTGATGGAGGAAGTTCTTGATTAGTTATAAAAATGGAGGTTGAGTTGGCAATAAATCCTTTGCATCTGACTTGGATAGGAAATACATTTGCCACTTCTGACATATTGTTCTCGCAAATTCTCATATTTTTCCAACTTACGCTGATGTGCACAGTCGAAATTTTCTTCAAAAGGGAGCGTTAACTCAATAACGAAAACATTTTTGCTTTAACAGACCGAATGATAATATCTGGACGCTTTCTCGTTAACGCTGTTACAGTTTGAAATATGAAGTTATGTTTTAAATCGGTTGCAGCGAGCCAGGCCGTGCAGCCCTTTTTTACGTGCAAGTTTCGAAATATTTCCTTCTTTAACAAACTGAATTGCTATGTTGTTGACAATATTTAGAGCTTTATTGGCAGTCCCACAACATATTTTCGAAACCTCAGCAAAAATCTCCTGGATTTTTGTTATGTATACCTTCTTACAGCGTATTCACATGAAGTGAGAAGATGTTCGATGCTCGCAGTTTTCCCCCACGCGCTGCATCGGTCGGATGTAGTTAACTCCCAAGCATGAAGGTTGATTGGTGTTAGTAAGACGTCGTAGACTGCTTTTATAAGGAAACTTAATTTTTTTGGTTCCATGTGCTTACGGTCGTTCCATGTGACTGATCTGTCTTTTGCACTCACCCTCTTGGTCCATGTGCCCTGTTTCCTTTTGTCCTACAGCTAAGTTTTAGTTTCGTTAGTGACAAGTTTGTTAAGGAGTAAGGTACTCTCAACCATTTTTTATAAATTTACTGATTAACCGCTCCATTGTTTCAACTTTTGTAAGTGATACCTCATATATTCGCAATGGGCATGTTAATTTAGGAATTAATCCAAAATAAATGCACCATATTTTATCTTTGTTCATGAGGACAGATTTATCAAGGGAGCGAAATCTATTTTGTAGCTGTTTTCTTAGGTCCTGTCAACGATGTCGATCAGTAAGTGGTAGTGAGTAGCAGCGACCGAGTCTCTTAACGCTTTTTTCAAGGATCGTGGGGATTTCGTATCGATTGACCGAAAACTTTTCTTTCAGCAACGATAAATTTCGGCACTTTGAAGGCTTTGTTTTCATAGCAGCCCATTTGAAGAGCTCTTGAAGGCGGGTAACTAGTTGTTCCATGTGTGATCTGGATTCTGCAATTAGAGTTACATCATCCATAAAGCCTTCATAGATGGAATGGTTATTTGATTTGTGTTGACATCGGCACTACGTAATATCATTTCCATTACCAATACGAAAAGTAGTGGAGAGATAACACAACCCATCATGATGCCAATATTCAAATTTAGTTAGTAGAATATTTATTATTAGAAAACCTCACATAAGTACGTTTAAAGTACTTTGATATGAGGGTTTTAATGTCCTCGGGAATCCAGAAGAACTCCATTGCTTTCTCAAGTAGTTGGTGTCTTACTGAGCCATATACATTTTCTAGATCTAACTAAATGACGTAGAGTTCGGTTTTATTATTTTTCGCCGTTTTTATTCAATCCCACAATATAGTGGTATGTTCAATACAACCTGGAAAGCCGGGAACTCCAGCCTTTTGGATTGATGTATTGACATACCCGTTGTTTATCACGAATCTGTTCATTCCTTTCGCAATGACATCGAAAAAGACCTTACCTTCTACGTTGAGTAATGAAATTGGTCGAAACTATTCTATTTTTCTGGAGTCTTTTTCTTTTGGCATGTGGATTCCATCTGCTAATCGCCAACTTTCCGCAATAAATTTCTTTGTATGAGCTTCTCGTAAAAACTTCCAAATGAGTGCTAATATTTTAGCGCATCTTTTGTAGAGCCTATATGAAATGCTGTTAACCCTTGCTGAGATCTTAGCTTGAGCTTTTCTGACGAAGTCTTTAATTTCACCTAGTTTCAAAGGTGAATCGTCAATTTTTTCTGCTGGAAGATGTCGGCGTTTGGGTTCATTGTGACGCCCCAGCGGAGTGTCAGTGAGTGGGTTGGCATATTTTTTCCGAATGAGGGATTCCAAGTCCTCTTTCGGTATATTAAGGACCCCGTTTTTTCTCTCCCTCGAACAATTTCTTGGTGAATTTATATATAAGAATGGAAATAAATCCGACGGTATGTAACAAAAAATACATAGACATTCAGTGGAATCATCTTTTTATATATGATAATATGCCAGCGAATGTTTCGTATTTTTGTCGTTTTTGGTTTTCCGCTTGTTTTTAATAACTATTCATCAGATGATATAACGTGTTTAAAATTCCATCTGAAGAATATTTTTTAATGCAAGAATATAAAAAAAAAAAAAAGTAAGACAGTTATTAGCATTCTTTCAGACCTTAATAGCGTTGCATTTCAAACCAATTTGACGTCCCCAAAGACTTCCTCAAAAAAATTATTTCTAAAAAGGTAATGTTTCTGTTATAGGTTTTTAAAAAAAAATGTAACATTTTTGAGAAAGGATTTTTTTTTTTAAATTCTCAAAAGAACTGTTATATGTATTTTTTCTTTAGTTTAAATATGTTGTATTAACTGTTTTATTTTAAATAAAATTACGTCTTTATGGTTTGAGATCAAAAATATTGTTTTAAAATAATATCAAGAACTCATGAATATATATATAATTTATTATTAATTTATTGTAAAAAAAAATAATACGGGATATTGTCTCTATTTCGTGCCGCTTTGAATAAAGAAAGTGATAAGTTAAAAAAATAAAACTTTTTTTTTAATAAATCAAACAGGAGCTTTATTTATTGAAAGCATAACGAAAATTAAGAATTGGCCGTTGTTCAAATGTGAGTGTATCAATTACATATATTTATGCCATGCTATTTTTGGTTAAACCGGCTCATTGGTCAATTGGATAGAGTGTTTGCCAATGGTCAGGGAGACCTGGGTTCAATCCCAGGTAACGTCATCATCATCATCATCATATCGTGCTGGCAGCACGGATATCCCTGAACCTATCGTTCATCGCCCTAGGTAGGTCTTCAGGACAACAACCTGTATCCTCACATAGCTGCTGAATGAACGTTCGTGCTGGTCGTCCTGCTTTTGCGCGGCCATGTGTGGGGATCCATAAGAGTACATCTCTTATGAGTTCATCTCTGCTTCTCCAGCAATGTCGTGCATGTCTGGTTCATCTAACTTGAATAGTTTTCGTGATAGGGGGCAGGTGGCCGTACAGTTGGTGTCTTGTGGGATGTTGCTGCCAGGACTTGTTCAGGATTGCACGCAGCATTCTTGTGTAATTGCCATCTAGTTTCTTCTCCAGCCGTTTTGTTAGCGTCCATGTAGTGCATCCATATAGCAGTATCGATGTGACAGCTGCCTGGAAGAAACTGCGTTTCATTTTATCGGTTAGGTCTGATTTCCATATAGTCGATAGCCTATTGATAGCTGTCCATGCTTTCGTTAACCTCGTTTCGATGTCCTTTTCGGTTGATTCGACGCTGCTTCCTAGGTACGTGAATTTGTCTACTAGTTTAAGAGGGGTTCCTTCTAGAGTGGAGATGTCCCCCGTTTGGTTATAGCACATATATTCCGTTTTGTGTGCATTAACATGGAGGCCTATGCTTGCTGCTGCTCGTTCCAAACTATGCAGAAGTGTTTCGGCTTGGTCAGGTGTATTTGCCAGTATCGCTATGTCATCGGCGTAGTCGGCGTCGGTAATTGTTGTTGCGGGGTATCTTCTGCTTCTTTTCTTCGTCAGTTCGAAGCCATTCTCTTTGATTTTGTCAATCGATGTTCTAAGTACGTAGTCTAGACAAATGATAAAGAGGTACGGAGCCAGCGTGTCCCCTTGTAGTACTCCTGCTACAATGTCGAAGTATTCTGTGTCTCCATCCGGTGATCGTACTTTTACTTTAGTGTTTCTATAGAGAATCGTTATTGCCGCTACGGTTTCTTTAGGTACGCTGTACGCTAGTAGGATTTGTTCCATTTTTCCTCTGTGAATGGAGTCGAAAGCCTTGGTAAAGTCGACAAATATTAATGTTGCTTGTAGGTTCTTTACCCGTACACCTTCAAGGATTCTGCGGATGGTTAATATTTGTGAGGTCGTGGATCTATTTCTTCGGAAGCCATTTTGGTTTTTTCTAAGTATGTTGTCGATTTTGGGTTCTATTCGGTTTCGTAGTAGGGCATTGTAGATTTTGGCAGCTATGGATATAAGTGTTATGCCTCGGTAGTTTTTGGCTAATCGTAGGTCCCCCTTTTTAGGGAAGGGGAGTATGCATCCCTTCATCCATCTATCTATCGGATTTTGATTGTATACTGCGTTGCAGTGTCGGAGCAGTATGTCGTCGAATTGTCTGGTCTTCCATACTTCCGGGGGAATTTCGTCCAGCCCTGCAGCTTTCCTATTTTTAATTTTTCTGAGAACCGAGTCGAGTTCTTCTTGTGTGAACGGTCCAAGTTTAATGTCTAATTGTTTGCTAATTATTCTGGTGATTGGTTCATGCGTTATTTTTGGTGGGTTTCCAAGTAAGTTTTCGAAGTGCTGTTTCCACAGTTTTATTCTTTCTTGTTGGTTTGCTGCTTTAAGTTTTGCTTTGGCTGTGTTCTTTCTTCTGCTCACTTCGTTTATTGTTTGGCAGGCAATTCTAGATTGTCTATCTTCCACCGAGTCTCTAATCTTATCTATCTGATTTTGAATGTATTCTGTCTGTTCCTTTATATATATGCCTGCTAATTGATATTGTGCCGTTTTTAGTTTTAAGGCATTTGTGTTTGTTGGGTTTTTTCGATAGTTTTTGGAGGCTGTTTTCACTAGTGCACGTTTTTCTCTCACCGCTAAAGTTTCCCATGGGACTCTATATTTAGTTTTAATTTTTGTTGGAATGTATTTTGCTGCTGCCTCGAGGTGTGCATTGACGAAATTTTCGTATTCGTCGTTTGGTGTACTTTTTTCCGTCTTTTCTTGTAGTGTTTCGAATCTGTTTCTTAATTCTAATACGTATTTATCTCTTACATCTTTGTTGTTTAATAGGGCCCAGTCATAGTGTTTGGTGGTCGCTGTTCGTTTGGCGTTTTTTCGTAGGCTTAACCGTATTTTCGCCGTGACTATTCGGTGATCGGTGGACACACCCTCAAAAGAGGAGTATGCCTCGCAGTTCAATGCACTATTCTTCCATTTCTTGTTTATAAGGACGTAGTCTATCTGTGCTTTAGAATTGTTTGCGTACGTGTATGTCCATAGTTTGCCCTCTCTTTTTTGGTAGTTTGTATTGAGGCATGCTAATCTATTTTCTATCATGAAATCTGTTAGATGTTGCCCATTTCTATTTGACGTGTTGTGGAGGCTGTATTTGTTGTTTCGGTTTTTCCCGATTTGTGCATTCATGTCTCTGCCAATGACTAACATGTTGTGTTTCGGGATGCTACGCACTAATGAGGATAACTCATCGTAGAAGGTGACTATTTCATTTTCTTCACTAACATTGGTGGGGCTGTAGCATGAGACGATTGTTGCTCTGGGGTTTCCGTTAAATGTAGCTGCCATCATTCTAGGTTGTATTTTCTCAACGCTATTAAGCGTTTTTAGTGCTTTAGGTCCTATAAGCAATCCTACCACTCCTACTGCGGCGTTGACAGAGTTTTTCCATGCGGATACAGTGGCGAGCGACCAGCCATTGCCAGTTTCGTGATATTTGATATCTTCTGTGTGCGTGTATCTATGTTCTTGTATGCATATTATGTCTATCTTATGTTCATCGGCCGATGCGATTAGCTCTGGGAGTTGTCCTATTCTATTTAAGGTTCTTACGTTAAATGTGGCTATTTGTAGTGTTTGCTTGCATTTTAGTAGTTTTGATTGTTTGAGCTCTTTAGCTGATTTTTCGAACACCGAGGCCAGGGCTCCAACCTCAGCAGGACGCGCCCCTTTTTTACCCGCGCGAAGAGCGATGCGGTTTGTGTAAGTGGTTTGAGTGTGGGTCATGGTTATCTTTCGATGGCTGTTTTATTCTCTTCTATAGAAGCCACTCTTATAGAGGAGCAGCAGTAGTTCCCCGATCGAACTGGCGATCCTGAGCGTAAAGTCGTCAAACTCACGTCCAGGACCTGTTTAGGTATTGAGTTTGGTCGTCCATGGGTTTATTCAAATACCTTTACGTACATCATGCTGCTTCCCATGTGTACATAAAAAAGGGGGGGTAAATTTGTTTTAAGTTTTAACTTAGTTAAAGTCCAACATTAAGGTACTTTCGTATGACTTTCACTAGTACTGACTTATACTTTTTTTTTTTGCTGTATTAGGACTTTTCCTGGGTTTTTCATTTTTTTTTCTACAGTTGGGGACCTAGCAGGCTTCAGGAATTATAGAGCTTTATTTATTTTTTTTTCTCCTTCTCTTGGAGGGGGGGCTGTGGTAGCATTAGGCGTTCTAGGCTTTGTCTTTTAAACTACTGTTAGGGCTTTCTTTACGAATTTTTAAATTATTCGATAGAAGATATTCAAAAACATTCTGCCTTGTTCGCTGATATGTGGATAGGCTAATATCAAATTGGCTTTATAGTAGAGTAAGCGTGCCTTTACATTTAAAACGCATAGTTTAAGGATTATTTCACAAACAAAATACAGCATAACATTTCGTAAAATTCAGCATTTTAAATTGATAGGACTTAAGACATACTGACCAATATTGACATATTTCTTCCAATTGGCTCCTGAGTTCAAATGCTTCTTCTTCGTTTAGACTTTTATCTACTACTGAAATTTTAGGTAGCTTTGGGGACGGTCTACTGGGGTGGAGGGGAGACCAAAACTTTAAAAATGGTACTTGATACCTCCTTGCTTAATACTCAACAATAAAGGGTACGTATCAAGGGTAAAGTGGAGCAATTCAGGGAAAGCAAATGTACCCTCCCCTACACTCGGTGTCGTAGCTAATGAAAAGGGAACACTCTGGTCGCCCTCGACTAAGGTCGCTAACTTATTTTTGGTTACAAAATTCCACTGCTGGAGTGTTTAAAAAAAACAAATGATATTACTCATTTTGATTCTATTATACTTAAAAATAAATTATGTACTTAATTTCAATGTTTTCATCTGGTTTGTTTAAGATATATTTTATCAAGGTTCACTACTCAGCTCTAAAACAATGTATGCTTGTGTCTTATATGTTATTTGATTATTTACTGCAAAATAAAAACAGGAAAATTACTCTCGGTATACTAATTCGATTATTTTTTCATGTTTAGATCAAGACTTTATATAAAATTTGAATTAGAAAGAAATATTTATCGAATATCCTTTCTTTCTTTCTTTCTTTTGATCGTAGCCTTTTTCTAGCTCTCTCTCTCTCTCTCTCTCTCTCTCTCTCTCTCTCTCTCTCTCTCTCTTTATATATATATATATATATATATATATATATATATATATATATTGTCTTCTTATCTATATATCCGCCAGTCTATCATAGACTATTCTTTTCAATCTGTCTCTCTCACGCTATCTATCTATCTATCTATCTATGTGAGTATGTTTCTATCTATCATCAACTAGTAAACTTCAGAATTCGGAATTTTTCGGGTATTTAGGGTAATGATGCACTGTAATATGTCGGTTGATATATTAAGGAATACTTCCTGTCACCATTTTTCTTCACGGATAATAGAATGAACAGTAGCTGGAATATGGATCGGTCGAAAAGTAGCAATACCTACAATTAAGCGATTGAAACACAAAGATTGATGTCCGAAGAGGAATTCCTCGTACAATAATGCTACAACAAAAAAAAACAATTTTAGAAGGTCACTTTTAACACCATCCATTTGTACAAGGATAGAGGGTAAAAAAGGTTCTATTAAGGCTGGTAATCTTTGAAGTGTCCACTTCTATTTTTTTTCTTTTTTGGCTTAACTAGAGTGTACGGATGGCACTTGGCGTAAATATATATATTTTCAAGTCAGTTAATTTTTGCTTAGGGCATGAGCACGCCGGGAATTTCAATGGCATGTCCTGATGATTTGTGCAAACCGTAATTTTGACCTTTGAATAACTAATAGCTGAGTAGCCCACCTCTTCTTAACATTTTTGACATATTCTTGAACCCTCAAATTGCACTGCAGTGCACATAACAGTTCATTAGGACGGCACCCATTCAATCAGGCTTCTACGCCCACAATATATACATATATATATATAGAGAGAGAGAGAAAGAGGGAGAGAGAGAGAGAGAGAGAGAGAGAGAGAGAGAGAGAGAGATTGAGTGAGAGAGTTCAATGTATTTACATCTACATACGAATATGGAGAGGTGTTGAAATATCCCTGGCTTAGATAAGATTTTCATTGTTTTTATTGAATCATTTGAAGGGTTAAACTCCAGGATGAATATGCGTGATATAGCTAAATGAAGTGAGATGGACACCCCTTTAAAATAAGGTGACATATATGTAAGTCATATAGAGTGAGAGATACTAAATTGCATCTGAACTGGATTGCTTTGTGTGCTAAAAAAATGTCGTCCATGGTGTAAGGGTACTGTCGAAAAAATGGAATTGGCGACTGAAGTTCTAATCCTGGTTAAGACTCTTTGTTTTTCACATTGGGCTTATACCCTTTATAAAGATATGAGGTCCATTATTCTCCCTCTAGCTATGGTTAAATAGTAGGACAGACTGTGGTCCTAAACCTTAGGACAACAATCGGTCTCGGAGAAAGAAAGACTCTAAATTCAAACCCGGTAAACTCCGTTTAAAATTTGATATTATGTGACATCCTTCATGTGCGGAGGGTTTGGAAAAAGATATAGTCTTTAAAACCATTCCACGTGCAACTTAAAAATATTCAGCACATTTTGTTTAAATAGAATAAAAAATGGCGGAGCCTTCGCTGTACAGATGCACGGACGTTCATTTAATGATTTTTGATTAAATTACCTGAATTTTCCCGTATTTTGTAAAGTTTCTAAGATAATCACTGATATTAATGAGTTTGATAGTTTCTCAATATACATGTGACTCATGTGATTGCTAATAACTCTACTAATAATAATGGTGTGTTCTTTTTTTTATTTCATATTTGAAAATAGTACTCTATAAAAACTATGAATCCTCGATCACAATGTTTTGGTTAAGTGAGAGGGGTGAGTTGGAGACCGAACAGAACTGCAACACTCTTATGGCCATAACAGCTTTTCTTTCCCGTTCTCCTGGGCAGCTCAACCGGGGGCCTGGGGGCCCAGCCTCTCCGGGATGTGTTCCTTATTCCAGCTTCTTCTCTTCAACTGGTCTGATCCCCAACTGATTGAACTTCCTGTGCACCGAGTTATATAATTGTTCAACACCCACCTTCTTCTTGTGGGATTCACAAATCGCACTCAATTCAAACCGTCCACGGTCAAGGTTATATCCTCATATTCCTCGACCGGATGCACCTGTTATTTACACTGGTGCATTTCCTATTTTGACAGCTTGTCCAGGGTCAATATGTTAGAATAACTGTGTGTACTGGGGCACAGAAGCCCCAGACGATGTACTTCAAAGGCCTTCACACTTTGTGAAATGCACGGCCTTGGTGGCAATCTGAAAACATGGGATTATCAGACCTTTTTGGTTTGAAAACACAGAAGTGAAGGCAATCATTGTCACAAAGGACAGTTTCATTGATGTGCTAAACAAGTTATGGGGACCACGTCGAACGCGTTTTGGTATGAATCGAGATATACAATAGTTCCAAGAAGATGGGGAAATTCCAAATGGGGCAACATCACAAGTGAGTGGCTCAACCATCGATTCTCTACTCGGCTGACCACAAGCCCTGCAAACCCGTGTGGTCTCCGCATTCACCCGATTTCAACCCCGTAATTTTATATCTACCGGGTTTCTTGAGGGACAAAAATTAAGAGAACAATCGACAATCCAAAGTTCCTATCAATCAGAGGAGTCATGTCATACCGAAAAAAAAGTCCGTCAGGTTGACTGAAAACTTCGCACGACGAATTCAAGAGTGTCATTAGCACAATGTTGGTCATTTGAAACACGTTCTATAAAAAAAATGAACCCTTTGGGCTTGAGATTTTTTAAAAAGTTTTTGTCTCAATAATAAATCGTTATAACATAAATTGGTTTAATCCATTTTGAAACACACTGTATGA